>PITA01023506.1:6504-28096 GCA_004023965.1 Spilogale gracilis
CTCTCTCCCTTTCTTCTTCTCTTTCTTCCTCCATCCCTTTCTTTTTTCTCTTTAATGTATATGCTATCTAGGCTACCAGATGACCCTACAAACATTATAATTACTATTATTAACATAGCAATTAAGTAACACAGCCACTTGATCTCCCAAAATCTTGCTTGGCACCTGCAATTTATCCTAGGTGGCTATCCTAGGTGGCTGACAATTATGATGTCATTTAATGTCAGAGATTACTAATATTCCTACCCTCCCACACAGGCCCCTGACCCAAAGGTAGGTATTTTCAGAGGTTTGCCTTCTGTTTTCTGGAGTAACTTCTGGTGCCACTTATTATATCAGTCAGGATCCCAGTAAGAAACAAATAGCACAAACAGGATTTTTACAGCAGATATTACTAAAGGATCGATTTAACTGCTTGGCTAAGGTAAGGTAAATAAAAGGTAAGGTAAATAAAAAAGGAATGAAGAAATATCTTCAGCTTAGCAAAAAAGTGGAGAACCATTATCACTTCCAGAGTGAATGGGTAAAGTGAGGAGGCAGTTACTTGAATTCAGAGAGAGTGACTATAGCACAGGGAAAAGGCAAAGTAACAAGGCATCTGGCTTTTGCTTAAGGGTGCAATCAGCACTAAGACCTGGTAGAGATGGAGCCAAGGATCAGCTCTCACTCTTCATCTGCCCTCTGATCTCCTGCTGCAGTGTCCCATTGGCTGAACTCAGCTAGAAGCCAAAGACAAGAGCTCAATTGGTACAGCCTGTAAGGGTCATACCTCAGGGGAAACACAAGGCTGGAGAATGAGTAAATACCTAAGAGGGGGCAACTGAAAAATATCCATCACACAACTGAAAGAAGCAATAATATTCAAGCACAGGAATGATGCTGAATGAGAGAAATATATTCTTAATATGGAACTATATATATATCTATATATCATATTCATAAATTACAAAACATGCAACAAAAGATCATTTTATAATTAGACCGAACACAGATGAATGGGTTGGAGACAAACAAGGGAATAAATGATAATATTAGAAAAGAGGAACCTAGAGATGATGTCTTCAAATAAGAAAAAAATAGAAAGCAAAACTGGTAAGACTGTATGTTTATCAGATGCATTGAGCAGTGATTTTTACTCTGTTGAGATGAAGCAGAGAGAGAGTGCCTTAAAAAAAACACAAACAGGAAATAAATATCCTTCCAGCTGTCAGTCCCTCTCTTGAGACTGTACACTGTCCACTCACAGAATTACAGAGAGCAGGGGAGGGAGAGAAAGAGAGCGAGAGAGAAGACAAATACAATTACTCTCAGGAAAGGGAAATTGATTGCCAAGAATGCTCCTAAAAAAGAGCTGATTCATTCTTTAGAATAGAGATGGGGCACATGGAGAAGGAACTCCACCATGGGATTAACAATAGAGGTTCCCAAGGAACTGGGGCGAGTTTGGGAAGTCTTCAAATTCTGTGTGAAATCTTTTTATTATTTATTTATTTATTTATTTATTTATTTATTTATATTATTTTATTCTGAACATAGTTGCTAAAGAATGGTAATCTTTTCTTTTTACTTTAAATTTATTTTACTTTTTCAGTGTTCCAAGATTCATTGCCCATGCCCCATACCCAGTGCTCCATACAATATGTGCCCTCAGTACCCACCACCAGGCTCTCCCATCCCCCCACCCACTCCTCCAAGTCCCTCAGTTTGTTTCTGTGTTCAAAGTCTCTCATTCGTTTCTCTCCTTGAATTACCCTACTTCCCATTTACTTTCCTTCTCCTACTGTCTCTGTATTACCCCGTATGCACCACAAGTAAGTGAAACCATGTGATACTTGACTTTCTCTACTTAGCATATTTCACTCAGCATCATCTCTTCCAATCCAGTCCATGTTGCTACAAAAGTTGGATATTCATCCTTTCTGATGGAGGTGTAGTATTCCATTGTATATATGTACCACCTCTGCTTTATCCATTCATCTGTTGAAGGGCACCTTGGCTCTTTCCACAGTTTGGCAATTGTGACCATTGCTGCTATGAGCATTGGGGTACATATGGCCCTTCTTTTCACTACATCTGTATCTTTGGGGTAAATGCCCAGTAGCGCAATTGCAGGGTCATAGGGTAGTTCTATTTTTAATTTTTTAAGGAATCTCCACACTGTTTTCCAAAGCGGCTACACCAACTTGCATTCCCACCACCAGGAGGGTTCCCCTTTCTTCGCAGCCTCTCCAACACTTGTTGTTTCCTGACTTGTTAATTTTGGCCATTCTGACTGGTGTAAGGTGGTATCTCAGTGTGGTTTTGATTTTGATTTCCCTGATAGCTAGTGACACTGAACATTTCTTCATCTGTCTATTAGCCATTTGTATGTCTTCTATGGAGAAGTGCCTCTTCATGTCTCTTGCCCATTTTTTGATTTCTTTTCAGATGTTGAGTTTGAGTAGTTCTTTATAGATCTTGGATATCAGCCCTTTGTCTGTAGTGTCATTTGCAAATATCTTCTCCCATTCTGTGGGTTGCCTCTTTGTTTTGTTGACTGTTTCCTTTGCTGTACAGAAGCTTTTTATTTTGATGAAGTCCCAAAAGTTCATTTTCGCTTTTGTCTCCTTTGCCTTTGGAGGCGTGTCTTGAAAGAAGTTGCTGTGGCCGATGTCAAAGAGGTTACTGCCTATGTTCTTCTCCAGGATTTTGATGGATTCTTGCCTCACGTTGAGGTCTTTTATCCATTTCAAGTTTGCCTTTGTGTGTGGTGTAAGAGAATGGTCTAGTTTCATTCTTCTATGTGTAGCTGTCCAATTTTCCCAGCACCATTTATTGAAGAGACTGTCTTTTTTCCACTGGATATTTTTTCCTGCTTTGTCGAAGATGATTTGCCCATAGATTTGTGGGTCCATATCTGGACTCTCTACTCTGTTCCATTGGTCTATTTCTCTGTTTTTGTGCCAGTACTATGCTGTCTTGGTAATCACAGCTTTGTAATAAAGCCTGAAGTCAGGTATGAGATGCCCCCAGCTTTGCTTTTCTTCTTCAGCAATTCCTTAGCGATTCGGGGTCTTTTTTGGTTCCATATAAATTTTAGGATTGTTTGTTCCAACGTTTTTGAAGAATGTTGGTGGAATTTTGATCGGAATGGCATTGAAAGTATAGATTGCTCTGGGCAGTATAGACATTTTGACAATGTTTATTCTTCCAATCCATGAGCATGGAATGCTCTTCCATCTTTTTGTGTCTTCTTCAATTTCTTTCATGAGTGTTCTGTAGTTCCTCGAGTATAGATCCTTGACTTCTTTGGTTAGGCTTATTCCTAAGTATCTTATAGTTTTTGGTGCTATAGTAAATGGAATCGATTCTCTGATTTCCCTTTCTATTTTTTTGTTGTTGGTGTATAAGAATGCAACTGATTTCTGTGCATTGATTTTGTATCCTGTCACATTACTGAATTGTTGTATGAGTTCTAGTAGTTTGGGGGTAGAGTCTTTTGGGTTTTCCACATAGAGTATCACGCCATCTGCAAAGAGAGAGAGTTTGACTTCCTCTTTGCCAAGCTGAATACCTTTTATTTCTTTCTGTTGTCTGATTGCTGTTGCTAGGACTTCTAACACTATGTTGAATAGTAGTGGTGAGAGTGGGCATCCTTGTCTTGTTCCTGATCTCAGAGGGAAGGCTGTCAGTCTTTCCCTGCTGAGAATGATATTCGCTGTGGGTGTTTTTGTAGATAGATTTTATGAGGTTGAGAAATGTTCCCTCTATCCCTATACTTTGAAGAGTTTTGATCAGGAACGGATGTTGTATTTTGTCAAATGCCTTTTCTGCATCAATTGAGAGTACTATGTGGTTCTTCTCTTTTCTCTTATTGATTTGTTCTACCAGGTTGATTGATTTGCAAGTGTTGAACCACCCTTGCATCCCTGGGATAAATCCCACCTGGTCATGGTGGATAATCTTTTTAATATATTGTTAGATCCATCTTGACAGGCTTCTTGAACTATACGAGCTGCTGAGGATGATGAGCTCTATCCAGGTTACCAGGTTTGTAGCTTGTATTAGCTTCTGTCTTTCCATAAAAATGTAAAGAACAACTAAACTCCAAGAAAGAAAGCATAAACAAAGGCTTAGTGTTTATCTTTGGGAGCAGGATATCCCTACAGGAGCTGACTTAGAGATTTCAGAAGAGTAAAGGATCCAGCGGTGGCAGCTCCCGGAGGAAAGGCAAGGAGAGGGAGACAGAGACTGTGGTGCAAGGGGAGAAAGATGGGAGATTTGGCACAAACAGCTTTTTTCGCTCACCTCTCCTCTAACACATTTGCTCTTTTTATTGTTTTTTGGAGGTCACTTAAATCTTTCTCCAGGATCATTTTAATTCCTTGAAGCCCTTTAGTGAAAAATTTTTTCTTTTTTGTCTTGAAGTTTGATAATTCTTAG
This sequence comes from Spilogale gracilis, assembly GCA_004023965.1. Lineage (NCBI taxonomy): Eukaryota > Metazoa > Chordata > Mammalia > Carnivora > Mephitidae > Spilogale > Spilogale gracilis. The sequence goes on from PITA01023506.1 coordinate 10,927, forward strand.
ATTAAGAAGCTGCTTTCATTCCACAATATGAATTTCATATTTTAAACTAAGTTTGTAAAGTACATGCTCTTATTTATTTTCCTAGCATTGTTTGCACCTCCATTCTTTCATTGTTTTTCAGAAGAGAAGTTATATGCGAGTCATTTCATTATTTTTCTTCCTTTTGGCATTAAGCCTTAAGAACAGTTTTCGCATTAATCTAAAAGGGAAGCTTCACACTTCATTTACTAACTACACATTAAAAAGAGGTTTTCATTTTCTACTGCTGAATACAGACCAACACAAATTTTCCATTAGGAGTAAGAATCTTTCCCTTAATACCCAGGAACATCCATAAGGCTTTCTATAAATGTTCTAATAATAAAAACAGGGATTTCATTTTGAAAATAAGAAAAGTCCTCTTCTTTCTTCCTGTTTTGTTTTTTTTTTTCAAAATCAGGCAGATTTATCTCGTTTATTATAATCACTATGCTCATCCATTTTCAAACATAAGTGCCAAAAAACATATTTCTGTGCTTCATTCTCTTTCTCTCCTGTCTCTCTCTCTACACACACACACACGCACACGCACACGCACGCGTGCGCACGCACAAGCTTCATGGCTCAATAAGCACAGTGCAGAGACAAACTAAAAGGTGTATCTTTTCAGGACATTAAGCAGGAAAGAAGGGCAAGACTGCCTTGTTCTCTCAGTAATACCCTATTTATATGAAGTATAGTCTTTTTTCGTGGCTAAGAAGAAAAGTCAGACACATAGATAGCATGAAGGTTTCACTTTCTGATCTCTTGCCAGTTTTTCCTTCCCACAATTCTCTGGCAGTAAGAATAAGGACAATGTCCCCTCTTAGTTAAAGTCTTTGGTCCTCGTTTATGTAAAATTTTGAGTCTTGCTCTTGACGTGTCTTAGTGATCCACTCCTACATAACATTACTATTACCACCATCGGCAGCTTGAAACAACACATATTTATTACCTCCTAGTTTCCGTAGGTCAGGAGTTCAGGCATAGATTATTTGGGTCCTCTGAAAGGCTGCAGTCAAGATGTCAGCTGAGAATTTGGTCACAGCTGAAGGTTGACTGGCCCACTCAGGTAATTGGTATAATTCAACTCATTACAGCTGTAAAACTGAGTACTTTAGTTCCTTGCTGGCTGTTGAATAAAGGCCACCTTCAGCTCCTAAAGGTGACTCACAATTTCCTTCCATGTGGAGTTTACCAACATTGCCACTTAGCCAGTAAAGGAAAGAGAGAATCCAGCAAGTTGGGGGCTATAGTCCTTTATAATGTAATTACATATTCACTTATACATAATCGTGCACGTCCCATCACTTTCACATATTTTGTTTTCTAGAAGCAAGTCACAAATCATGCTGACACTCCAGGACAGGGGATCACACAAGAGCAGAGTAGTGGAAGGTGGGGATCATGCACTCACATTGAGTAAAATACTAGAATATTTTAAAGGAAAGCAGAATTATTATATTTGTGATTTTAAGTTAAAATACTATTTCTAAAAGTACAAGCTCTTATTTACTATGTACATGTTAGCAAAATTAGCCTATTCTCTCTTGATTAAACCAGAAAAAGGGCTCCAGATTTGAGAATTAAAGGTTTTTATTTTATAAACAAAATGCTTTTTTCCCCTTACCGTTAGTGTAATTTCTTGTTAGAAATTATTAGTTAAAAATTGTTAGAAACAATTTCTTCTTCCAGATTCTTTTTTTCACAATTTCATGAAAATTTTTGGTACTAAAAATCCCAGTTCAATTTTGTCTAATTAAGGCTCTGTGAAAGTTCAAGTCAATGGAATGTTGACAGAAGCAGTATGTGCCACTTACAGTCCTTAGGAAAAAATAATTTTCCATGTACTTTATCTTTCCTTTAAAAAAAAAAAAGATTTTATTTATTTATTTGACAGAGAAAGAGAAAGTGAGAGAGTATAAACAGGGGAAAAGGAGAGGAAGAGGGAGAAGCAGGCTCCCCACTGAGCAGGGACCTGAGATCATGACCTGAGAGGAAGGCATATGCTTATGAACTGAGCCATCAGGTGCCCCTGCTTTCTTTTCTTCTATAAATGATAGCATTAAAAGATTAACAGAATGTGGGCCCTGAATAACTGCATTGAGTAAAACACTCTTATCCACCCATGCCAAATATGCACCATACTGTACTAGGGAATCAACAGACCTTTATTGTGTAGAGGTCACTAAGATTTGGGCATTGTTTTTTTAAAACAACTGGCCTACCCTCACTGACACATAAGTAAAAATTATTCTTAAAGATGTGAGGAGAGATAATCAAACAGTATTTCAAATGATAAGGAGTTTTAATTAATGTCATGGATGAATTATTTTGTTTTCTAGGTTGGGGAATTATTACAGACACTGCAATATTTAAAATATTGATTCATCTATGTTTCTCCACCCACACACCCCCATTTGGCTAAATAAAACACAGTAAAACAAAAACTTTTTTAAAATGGTGAAGAAGAAAAAATATTTTCATCATTTTCTAGGTTTCAGAAATAAGATGCAGAAATACTTTTTTGTGTTTACAAAGGGTGATCAGGGATAAATAAATATACTCAGTCAAATGCACTATGTTGCTCAGACAAATGTTTCAAGGCCTTTTTCTATGGGGGTCCTAAATAGGTAATCAAATTGAAAGCAGAATTTTTTCCATTTTTCCCATTTATAGGCCCTATCAATGAGATCAGATTACCATTAGTTATGTAGAAGATACTGTTCCCATTATGTCCACAGAGACTTATTCAACAACATGATAGATTTCACTGTCAGTGCATTATTTTTCTCTGATAGACTATATTTCCTCTTAATTTTATCATTTTAGTTTTGGCTCTTTCACCTCCCCAAGCTTCTTTTCCTCATTGAAGAGAAAGAAGATTTGGAAGAAATCCTCCTTCTTTAAATGAACTAACAAAGCTTACCTAGGACATACCCTCAGATATTCCTAAGTAAATACAAGATATTATAGACACGACTTCCATGAATTATATAAAATATGAATTAATGATTTATTACTTAATTTCATTTTTTGCTATGGAATTTTCATCCCATAAAGTTTAAATCTCAGGCTAAAAAGGCAACACTTTAAAACTTTCTGAAGTGATGCCAACTTTCTTTTATTATCTTTCTTTTTTCTTTTCTTTTTGTTTTAGTTATCTACTTAGTTTATTTAAATCATTGCAGGAATGAGTATTCCAAATCCATTGAGTATTTTTGTTTTTTAATTAAAGTGTAGTTGACATGTGATGGTAACTTTTTTTAAAAAAGGATTTTATTTATCTATTTGACAGAGAGAGAGTCAGCGAGAGAGGGAACATAAGCTGGGATTGAGAGAAGGAGAAGTAGGCTTTCCACTGAGCAGGAAGCTTAATGCGGGGCTGGATCCCAGCACCCTGGGTTCATGAGCTGAGCCAAAGGCAGACATTTAATGACTGAGACACCCAGGCGCTCTGTGATGGTAACTTTGTTAAAAAATAATGTATACTTAAGAACTGTTATTTTTCTTGTCTTTTCTATTGATGATGTAAAGGGCAGTGTTACCATCACCCTTATGCAGAAAGTGAAGGGCAAATCCTTAGAGAATTAAGTGATTCCCTAAAAGAAACCATTCATTTCAGGTGTAACTGGTATTGAATCACTCACTTTAACCTCAGCATGATGGCCTCAAGGTTATATGGAACCAGAGTGAGGTAGGATGGGAAATTTCAGATATATAAAATACTTGATGTGTCCTCTAGAATTTGTCACCATGTAGACTTGCTTCCCACCTGTATAATTCTGAAAGCAGAAGCCTTGATAAAACAACCTACATAGCAAAGCAATGGAAAGGGAATTGAATTACTTTAGTATAGCAAATATAGATGAGTTTTACTTCTGTAAAATGAATTAAAATGAAATAATAATAAATGTTATGCTATTATAATTATTAGGTAAATTATAAGAATTGGGTGGAGAATGGAAGAACCTGGATAATGTTAGTGAGTACTTGGAGTTTATTATATTAATCTATGCACTTTGTATACATATGAACTTTTCCAAATAAAAACAGTGTTTAGAGGAGAGTCACTCAGGTATGAAAAATTGACTTTAAGGAGTTATGTACAGCTAGATGAAGTCCAACTGGTGATAGAAGTTAGCTACTAGATGATAGTGAGTTAACTTGTAGGAATAGTGATAGAGGTAGTGAGGAATGAATGGATTTGTGATGTATTTAAAATTATAGCCAACCGTGATGGAGTCTATGGAACGTGACAAAGACAGCAGTTATAGCGCTTCATCTAAATTTTCTCTCAATTTCTGATACTTAAAACTGAACTGATTAGTCTAGCAATATTTTCTCTTGGACTGTGGTATTTCCCAAGGCTCACTGTTTGAGGAATTATAATTTAAAAATAGACATGTAAGCCTAGGTTAACAACTGAAAATGTTTCATAAAATTCAAACTGCCCAATTCCAAAGTTCAGATATAATCTTTCCAAATACAAACTGACTCTACTGTTCTCCTTAGTATTATTAGAGCCATGTGTGGCTCTCAGATCATTGCCAATTATCATCATTGAATATTATATACAAATTTATTGCCTGCTTCATAAATATTTCAGAGACTAATATAATTTTTGTTTGCCTATTTCAAGATAATAGAACTTCAGTTTAGATAATATTTATTATTAGCTCATTGAGGGAAGTGACATTGTGACCTTAACAACATTGAACAATTGAGTAAAGATCAGTGCGAAACCTGAGCATCTGCTGTGGGTATCATTCCTGGGAGGAGGAAGCAGAAATATAAAGGGGTTTATCTCAAGAGCTTTAGCCTACTGGTAGGGTGCAGAAATAGAGATGTTAAGCAATTCTTGGATTAAATTAGAGTAGCATTTGGGGCGCCTGGGTGGCTCAGTTGGTTGGGCGACTGCCTTCGGCTCAGGTCATGATCCCGGAGACCCAGGATCGAGTCCCACATCGGGCTCCCTGCGTGGCGGGAAGCCTGCTTCTCCCTCTCTCACTCTCCCTTGCTTGTGTTCCCTCTCTGGCTGTGTTTCTCTCTGTCAAATAAATAAAATCTTTAAAAAAAATAAATAAATTAGAGTAGTGGTATAAGGACTCTGCCATCAGAATATTGAAAGTAAGATCACATCCGAAACTGGGATTATTATAGATTGTATAAGGCTTTCTTTCTTTCTTTTTAAAGACTTAATTTATTTATTTGACACAGATAAACACAGCTAGAGAGGGAACACAAGCAGGGGGAGTGAGAGAGGAAGAAGCAGGCTTCCTACTGAGCAGGTAGCCCGATGTGGGGCTTGATCCTGGGACTCTGAGAACATGACTTGAGCTGAAGGCAGATGCTTAACGACTGAGCCACCCAGGAACCCCTGTATCAGGCTTTCGTTGGCGGGGGACCCCTAGGGTATATCAACTTTATTTATCTATCTACCTATCTACCTATCTATCTACCTATCTATCATCTATTTTTAGTTTAGGATAGAATTTAGTGATTCATCACTTACATATAACATTACATAAACTTTAAAAGTAGGGCTTCAATTTATATGCTAGCTACTTGATTTGATATTGAGCACCTGAAGTTTGAGTAGCAAGACAGCTCTTCAATGAGGCTTTCATTGCACTGTTTCTCTAATATCACTGTATTTCATTTTATTCATAATTTGTATTACAATTCACAATGATCTCAACTATTTTACTTCCTTATTACCTGTCTTTTCCTCTTAGACTATAAGCCTCACAAATGGAAAGACCCTGCCTGCTTTGTTTATCCTTATATCATAATCGTCTACAGTTATTTCTCATGCAAGATAGGTATATAAATAATTATTAAAGTAATATTTTCTAAAGATTTTATTTATTTATCTGACAGAGAGAAACACAGCCAGAGAGGGAACACCAGCAGGGGGAGTGAGAGAGGGAGAAGCAGGCTTCCCGCCGAGCAGGGAGCCCGATGTGGGGCTCCATCTCAGGACTCTGGGATCATGACCTGAGCTGAAGACAGATGCTCAAAGACTGATGAGCCAGTCAGGCAGCCCTAGTAAAGTAGTATTAATTCAAAGTAGTGGATAGGAAATTGTTAGCAGTGGAACTGCAATCATTCTCTTCCTTTACAAAGGTATAAATGGAAAACCAACCAAAACAAACTAGGTGGCCAAATCGCCTTGAAAATATGCTATTGAAATACCTATTGACAAACACACTAATGTTATTTGCTGGTGGGAGAGTACATCTATGAAATGCTTCTAGCAAGATGTACATGGTCTGTCTAGGTTTGCCTATGCTACCTACAGAACCCTGGAATCTGGATTTATGGGACACAACTTTCTAGAATATGTTACATAGTTCTCTATTAGAGAATAAAAGGCGATGTTTCAAGACCACAATAGCTCCCTTTTATGTAGTGACATGGCTGCATTACATTACTTAGAAAACCAGTATGTTACATCTAAGTCAGAGAACATCTTAATGAGGCAAGAAAGGACCAGGATTGCATTTGTTCTAACTCACCTAGGGAGTTGATCAATACAGTAGGAGGAAGGGGAAAGTTGATCTGAGGCTACTTATAAATTTAATACACACAAAGATTAGGGGATAGGTGGGACACAGTTTACCTCCTGAAAAAAGAGCCTTTATCTGAGAGAGTCTGAAGAATATTCTAATGTCATTTAAAATTATTCTGAATATCATCTTTTGCACTGTTAAATTCCAAAATATTAATTACATTAGCATCATAATTATATTATAAATTATAAATTGTTTAGTTAGAGCTTATATAATTATTTGACAAGGAGAAAGCAAAGAGAGTGAGTAATAAACTCAAGAGTAAGTCTCTGAGGATCAATATCTTATATAAGCATAAATTTTATCTTTTTTAGGAATATAATTTATATCATTTGCAGCATGAAACTTCACACATGAAACAAAAAACCATATACTCTCATAGCAGATTTGTCTTCAAACAATTCTTCCTCAAGCTTCTTTGCTTATTAAACTGCTATCACCTTTTTATTGTTGCAAATAATGATTAAGACTGTTATGTATGTATATATTTTATAATCTATAGTTACAAATATTACTTCATTGGTTATTACTATAATTCTCTTAGAGTAAATATTGTCCAGATTTTATCAATTAAAACACTGAATTTGTGAGCCCAGATATCTTGACTCCAAATGCAAGACTATTCCTAGTTTATCAGTATTCCAGGTCAACCCTTCTGAACTTTGAGAGGAGTGTACCTGAATACCATTTAAATCTGCATATTCTGGTTCAGAAATCATTCTAAATACATAAAATGTGTTAAGCAATAATTTATTCATAGATGTCCTATTTATAATAATAAAAATGGGAGTAACTTAAATGCAGAAATGACAGAGATCTATGATATAGTGCACTCATTAAAATGATGTCTACAAGAGTTGTAAAGCACAGGATAAATTATATGCATGTAATGAAAGAACTAGGTAAGAAAACATATTTGCATGTGTGTGTATAATTAAGTTAAAATAGGTGTAAAAAAACTATGGCAGAAAATAGAATTAAATATTAAACAGACTTGTCTCTTAGTTGTAATCTAAATTTTTATGCTCATACTTTTTGAATTTTAAAATTTTCTAAGTATTAGACACATATAGTTTATAAAAAACATAGGAATTTTACCTTAGCATGTACACCATGAATTGTGGAAAATTTTTACCTTTTCATCTTAATCAAGTAATGGGTTATCAACTAAATGAAGTACAAGAAATGCAGACTCATCAATCCAATGATAACCTAAGAGATGTTTTTGCCTAGTTCACCGTGACATATACATGTATTGTAATACTTAACTCTAAAAATAAGCTGTTGAATAGTGTTTCAAATAATGAGTAGAAATGTTATAAAGTGAATAAAAGTACATTGAGTCTACCATTTTAAAAATGTGGCTTATTAGCAATAAAACAACAGATTGATGAAGGATACAAGTATATTCCCGTAGGCAGCAAAGTTAAGCCAAATACATAAATCCATATGAAGACTTAACAGAGAGAAATAGAAAAAGGCCAAGGGAAGAGAAACATAAAAGATGAGACTGGCATGATATGTGTCAGATCAGTCTATTACAGTAGAGCATATGGAAAATGGAAAAAGAAAGCCAAGTTAAAAAAAAAAAGTTAAAAACTAGACAAAGGAAAAAGAAAGTAATTGATAGTTATACGATCTTAAACATAAAAGGGTTCAGATCCTTACAGAAGTTACTTCACTAAGTACTTCTTCTGCCCCATTTTTTTCATGGACAACTCCAGTGCAGGAATATCTTAACACTAAGTTATGAAGTGATCCTAGCTATTGCAAGAATTTTTCATTTTAGTTTTGGTGATGTCAAACACCTTGTAAACTTCACACATAAGTTCTTGACTCCCACTGTAATAATACACAGAATACATCTAACCCTGTAGTTCTCTTGATATTTAAGGAAAGCCAAAATCTCTTTCTCTCAGTTCTTTGTGTTAAAAATTTCCAGCTCATTTAAGTAGATCTCATCCATGCTTTTAAAGTTCCCACTATTCTATCCTTTTATGTCCACTCTGAGAATGTTCTCAGGGTTATCACAGTCTTTCTGAAAATGCGAATTTCTTTCTTTGGGCAAAACATTCTCACATAAGTTTAGCAACTTGAGACTGAAAGGAACTATAACTTCCTTCAATCCTGACACTATACTTGTATTAAAGTGTAGTCTCAGAGTCTGTTAGCATTTTGGAAAACCATACAACATGGCTTACTTTTATTATCCTCCCCTGCCATGTAGCATCTCTATCTTTTGCACTCTTGATGCAGCTAAATTGTATCTTTCCATATTTTATTTTTGTGGTAATTAAAAATTATTTATTAATTTGATCTTCTGTGTCACTGCATGACACATTTCATGCCCTGTATATGAGAATCCTCATGGCTCCTCATTCTACTTCTCAATGAAGTTGCCTCTTATACATTTAAGCTCTCATATCAGCTCCCCATTTGGTAGGTTATTGTTCTTTATTTTCAAGGAAGTGACAAATACAACTTTTGGTAGAAAGAAATAAAAATAGTAGTCTATAGAAGTCACTAACTTGCTCCACTGATTATCAAGTGATTTTTGTTTTGTGCGTATGATTCTGGTCACACCTGAATAGACTAGTTAACTTTTTCATCTTGTCTACAAGAATACTCTGAAAGATTTTTTCAAATGACTTCATAGCTTCAGATATTCTACATCCACCATATTTCTTGGTGTATTATTCTAGCATTTATCTCAAAACAGGAAATGAGACTAGTCTATTATGACTTGTGTAGTTGAATTTATGACAATTTGTCTTTCTAAAGTCTTCATTACATTTGGAGATAATTTTTATACATATATGAGACTCACACATTAACCTCACTTGCTTCTGCTTTTTAAAAATCCAAGAGTACTTTTGAGAGCCATTATTTTGGCATTTCTGATAGTCTTCAAAATTATTATTAGCAGAACAACTATTATTCATAAAATTTATAGTGTTTATTCCCTTATCCATGGGGGATACATTTCAAGACCCCCACTGGATGCCTAAAACTGTGGGGCAAGCCGAATCCCATGAATACTGTTTTTCCTTTTACATATATACCTATGATAAAGTTTTATTTATAAATTAGGGATGGTAAGAGATTAACAACAATAAGTAATAATAGAACATTTATAAGACCATGCTGAAATAGAAGTTAGGTAAATATGATCTCTCTCTCAAAATATCTTACTGTACTGCACTCACCCGTCTTGTGAAGATGTGAGATGATAAAATGCCTATGTGATGAGACCAAGTGAGGTGAGTGATGTACGCATTGCGACACAACATGACGCTGTGTCAGGAGGAGCATCTGCATTCAGAAAGGGGTCAACCCAGGAAGTCAACAGGAACCATGGAGAGTGAAACTGCAGAGAAGGGCAAACTACTATACTTATTTAATTCTCAAAATCATCTTTTGCAATAAATATTGTTTTTCTTCTTCTTGCATATTTTATTTGACAACCAAGGAAGATAAACTCAGAAAGTTAGTTTGGTAAAAGACACTCACAAGAAATAAAAGAGAAATAAAAAAATTTCACCTGGTCCTCCAATCTCAGATCTTGGGCATTTTTCACCTCAAGATAGCTGACCCTCAATGGTCATTGAAAAACTTTATCCACAAGTTTCTAAAGCATCTGGAAAGGTATATGTTGTCTTTCTGCACACACTGGATTTTAGGTTTTCAGATTTTTCATCTGAAGACCATATCCCAGAAAAAGAAGAGAGAGGAAAAATATGGATATTAGGTGTTCTATCTTAATTAATTTTTCTACTCTGCATCACTAACCAACCAGAAGCCTATGCCTTTGTGGTTTGTGCTCCAAACAAAATTAAAAAAAATTGTTACTTATAATACTTTCCACAATCCTTTTCCCAATGCATCTTTAACTATTTAGTATGTTTTGTAAAGATTTTTTATCACTATCTGTGTGGGTCATTATATATATATATGTGTGTATACACACACACACACATATATATATACATTATACATATACATATATCCATTATACACATATATACATTATATATGTATATGTATGAAATATTCTTTGAACCAGTAATTCTCCTTTTAAGAATATATGTTAAGTATATTTTTTCATATTCAAGTAAAATAAACATATTATGATGATACCGTTTTACTAATCATCACAATGTCCACCAAGTGGAAAATACTATGTGGCCTTTAAAAAGAATAAGATTGATCTGTATGTGCAAATAAGAGAAAATCTCTAAGATACATTAAAAAATGAGAAAAGTAGGATAATATTATAATGGTAGCTAATATTTATTGAGTTCTTTTAAAATTATGTGGCACTGTTCTGTTTCATATGAATTTATACATTTTTATCTTATCAGCCCTATGAAGTGAATACTATTTTATCATCCACAGTTTTATAAATATGGAAAATGAAGCAGAGAGAAATTACATAATTTTCCCATGGTGACACAGCTGGCAAGTGGCTGAGTTTGAATTTCTGTTCAAATCAATTGTGTCACCATGAGTCAATACTTAAATAATCAGACATTACACTGTCTCCTAGTAGCTACTGAGTGGTGCATTTAGTGAGCTTTACCTGTGGCGACATAATTAGAATAACAAATATTGTTTGCATAATACACACACACACACACACACATATACATGCGGGTATATTTATCTAGATAGAAAGATATCACTGCACATCTTCTGTAAGAAAGCACAAGAAACTCTTGTTAATGGTTATCTCTAGAGGTAAGTCTAGCAGTCTAGAAATACACAAAGATTTATTTTTTTGTTGTTTTAAAAAAGGTAAGAGACTAATTTTTGAGCTGTTTGAATAGTTTACTATGTTCCTTTAAGTCATACTGATAATGACAGCAAAAGAGGATTTGTTTGTGAAAGGTTGCTTTAAAAATTCTCAATGTAGTTTATCTAGTAATTACCTGAAAATTCAGAATAATTTCTAGTGGAATAGTGAGATATTACATTTTTCTTATGAAATCTTTATTTTGGTTTAGAATATTTAGTATTTTCTTCCAATTTCAGATATATGTATGACCATCTCTAGTCTTTCCTACCTGTTTAACCCAAAGCATAAAATATTCACTTTATCCAAAGTCTTCATTTACTTACATTTTCTAATTTTTTTTTGCTCAAAATTGAATCCTAAGTAGAATTTTTCTTACTTATTTAGCTTTTTTACCCCAGGAAATTAAACTGTAAGTGGGGTAAGTAATTATAAACTAGTTCTCTTAAGCACAATATCCACATATTTGGAATTTTCATAAAATTATCAAACTATATCAGTTTTATAACTGATACTAAGAATACATTGCAAGTTTTTCCATTTTGCCAGGTCTGAAGAAAAATGTTTTCAATGATAATACTTTTGCTGCTCTTTTACCTTAATCACATCCTCTTGATCTAGGGTATTGACTTCCACACAAGTTTATCTTCTTGATATTCAGTGACACTTTGCTTCATTCCTAAATACTCCATTCTCTTTGAATAAGGCATTACCTTTCTCTTCTGCTTTCTAACCATATGTCTCATTTTACGAAGTCATAATGATACTCAACTTTATAGGCTACACTTATACATATATACACATATATGGATAATTCCATATCCACAGGCATATATCTGTATATATATATATATATAATATGTATATATCCATATATATACAAATTAAAGAGAGTGATATTGGGAAGCCTGGGTGGCTCAGTTGGTTAAGTGACTGCCTTCGGCTCAGATCATGATCCTGGAGTCCCAGGATCAAGTCCCAGGATCAAGCCCCGCATCGGGCTCCCTGCTTAGCGGGAAGCCTGCTTCTCCCTCTCTCCCTCCCCCTGCTTGTGTTCTCTCTCTAGCTGTGTTTCTCTCTGTCAAATAAATAAACACAATATTTTAAAAAAATATAGAGAGGGATATCATTTCTAGTGTTTTCAAAGATGGAGTGAAACAGTTATGCTTATGCACTGTTAATTGTAACCTGATGAAAAATTTGTAGTTATTTTTGTGAAGTAACCTGTCACTCACTAGTGAATTAGTCATATCATTCCTGCTTGTGAGTAATCTTGCTCCCAGCTTTAAGCTCATCACTCTGATTCCTTAAGGAATGGCCCATAAATCTGAATCCTGTTCTTCCACAAAAACCAACTTATCTTTTTCCTTTTCCAAGTTTCCTGAATTGGAAGAAATATTAAAAGAGTCATTGATCATTCAATTTTCCAGTTTTCTGAAAAATTGTTCTCTCATCCCCCCTCTGCAGTCAGAGTAGAGCCTGAACCAAGAAACTTAGCAAGTTTGATGAGGCCTAAGCTTTGTGTGTGTGTGTTCGGGTTGCAGGGGAGGGAGAGTTTCATTGGTTGATTGTATAGAACACAGAGACAACAGCTATTACCCAAATTAGCACAGATGACATTTGAATTCCAACTATTGGGCAATTTCAGAGAAATGAAAAATCCACTGAATTTGTAAATTATCTTTGACACATGAATGTCATCATGTTGGAACAGACTAAGCAGGGAAAGAGACAGCATCAATTGGCAAATGAGGAGGGAAAATAAAGTCTTCCTAGGATCAAGTCAATATAAGCCTATCTGTTGAAGCTATTTTACACTGTCTCTACTAACCTTCAGATGTAAAGAGTCAGAAGTTAATTAAACATATCTATACTTACATGTTAATTAGACATGCTCTATTTACAATTTTGTCAATACATATCAGTATTGCTCTATGTCCTTGTCCTAAACATTTAGCAAACCATAACTAGTTTATTCTTAGTATGGTACTGGTGAATCTTAGTTAGCTATTTCTCTCTCTCTCTCTCTCTCTCTCTCTCTCTCTCTCTCTATTTTTTTTTCTGAATTTTCAAATTCCAGAATACTGGTTTATGAATGCTATCAAGATTCTTTAATGTAGTGTGAACAGAGCAGGGCTAGTGTTTCTCAGTATAAAAATCCCTATTCTCCAAAAGGAAAGAATTCCTTGGGCATAGTTGCAGGCCATGTATATGTAACCACAAGAAATAGCTTTGAATTTCAAACTCATCTCAATCAATCAGAGACAGATCTCATGATCTTGGAAGTCCATCAACAACAAGCTCACGCTAATAACAAGGTTTGCAGAGCTGAAAGTTATATAGGTTTAGGACAATTTTTCTTCTTAAAGGCTACAAATGCCTGGAGGTTGCTACATCCAACCCTATAAAACAAAATCAGTACTTGCATTGTTTGGAGAGACTTGCTTTGCAAATACAATGTAGCAAGCAACATGCTCAGTTTTTCTTTGTTTCAGATTTTGAAAGACAGTCTCTTTGACATTGCCATTACAAAATAAGGTCTAAAAAAGGCTACTTCAAAGCAGGCTAAAACACATATTTATCTTAAAAAAGAAGATAAAAATTATTAAATATTTTAACTAATACATGTTTGTGGGGCAAAATATAGAAATTAGAAAAAATACTTAGAACTGAATGGCAATAACAATACTAATAAAGATACATGATATACAAGAAGGAGATAGATAGCCCTGGAAAACTATATTAACAAGAAAATTCAGAGCAAAAGGGCTAGGTGTCTGGTTCAAGAAAGCAAAAAGTAAATGATAAAACAAAAAAGAAAGAAAGAATAAATAGAAAAATTATTAAAAATGAAAGCTAAGAAATAATATTGAGTATAAAAAAGACTAAGACTATTGATAAAATTCTAGAATTCTAGAATCAAAAAGGGTGATAAAAACAAGGAGTATTAATAATGAAAAGGGAATCCTTAACAATATGCAGAAATCATAAAGGGATGCTTTGAATAACTTAATTATGCCAGTGGATTTAAAATGTAGATGAAATGGTAAATTTTATCAAATTGATTACAAAAATGGAAAATTTTTTAAAAAATCAATTACAATCCAACAAATTTCATGTTTTATTTTTCTAACAACACCCCAAGTAATATAGTTACAAAATCTCACCTGCATTGTTTAGTAGGCAATACTTTATTTTTTTAAGTCCAATAAAAATTTTAACAAATTAGATAGAAACATCATAAGAAATTAAATTCATAAGTAAGTAAATGTTAATGCACATAATCTAAAAATGTGTACAAAGAATACATCATAACCTATCAGAGTTCATTCTAGAAATGCAAAAATAGTTTAATATTAACTATTATTATAACTGACCACATTAACAGATTAAAGGCAAACCGCCATATATCAGAAAAAAGGCGGGGTGCCTTAGACATTTAAGCATCTGACACATGATTTCAGGGTAGTGAGATTGAGCCCCATGACAGGCGCTATGCTCAGTGGAAAGTCGGCTTGAGATTCTCTCTGCCTCCCTCTGCCCCTGCCCCTACTTATGCATACTTTTTAAAGTAAATAAATAAGATATTTAAAAAAATAAAAATGCAAATAAAAGTTGTTAGAATATAGTACTGATTTTTCTTTATCATTATAACTTTTTGGAAACTTAGAAACAATGGATCTTTCTGTTTTTTTAAATTTATATTCAATTTAGTTAACACATAGTGTATTATTATTAGTTCCAGGGGGAGAATCAGCCGAATGTAACACCCAGTGCTCATTAGGAGTGCCCTCCTTCATGCCCATCATCCAGTCACCCCATCTCCCCACCCACCTACCCTCCCACAACCCTCAGTTTGTTTCCTACAGTTAAGAGTCTCTTATGGTTTGCCTCCCTCTCTGTTTTTTTTTTTTAAGATTTTATTTATTC
Organism: Spilogale gracilis; assembly: GCA_004023965.1. NCBI lineage: Eukaryota > Metazoa > Chordata > Mammalia > Carnivora > Mephitidae > Spilogale > Spilogale gracilis. Next base: position 26,242 of record PITA01023506.1, read on the forward strand.
ATTTGACAGAGAGAGATCACAAGTAGGCAGAGAGGCAGGCAGAGAGAGAGGAGGAAGCAGGCTCCACCCAAGCAGAGAGCCAGATGGGGGCCTTGATCCCAGGACCCTGAGATAATGACCTGAGCCGAAGGCAGAGGTTTTAATCCACTGATCCACCCAGGCTCCCTCCCTCTCTTTTTATCTTAATTTTCTTTCTTCCCTTCCCCCATGTTCACCTATTTTGTTTCTTAAATTCCACATATGAGTGAAATCATATATTTGTCTTTTTATGCCTGACTTCTTTAACTTAGCATCCCTGTCATTGCAAATGGCAAGATTTCATTCTTTTTGATGACTGAGTACATATATTCTAGTGTGTGTGCGTGTATTCCATTGCATATATAAATATTCCATTGCCTATATATTTATTAATTCCATATATTTATTTATTCCATATATATATGCTATTGTGTGTGAATGTGTATATATATATATATTGTGTGTATGTGTATATATATATATGTATATATATATATACAGTGTGTGAGAGAAAAAAGATGTAGTGTGTGTGTTGTATATATATACACATACACACACACTACATCTTTTTTTCTCTTTATCCATTCATCTGTTGATAGACATCTGGGCTCTTTCCATATTTTGTCTATTATGGACATTTCTGCTATAAACACTAGGGTGCATGTACTTCCTTGTATTACTTTCTTTAAATACATTGGATAAATACCCCACAGTGCAATTATTAGGTCATAAGATAGTTCTATTATTAACTTTTTGAGAAGCCTCCATAGTGTTTTCCAGAGTGGCTGCACCAGTTTGCCTTCCCATCAACAGTGCAAGAGGGTTCCTCTTTCTTTGCATCCTTGCCAAATCCGTTGTTTCTTGAGTTCTTCATTTTAGCCATTCTGACACGTATGAGGTGGTATCTTGCTGTGGTTTTCATTTGTATTTCCCTGATGCTGAGTGATGCTGAGCATTTTTTCATGTCCCTGTCAGTAATTTGTATATATTCTTTGGAGAAATGTCTGTCCATATTTCTTGCCCATTTCTTTTTTTTTTATTTTATTGTTACTTAAATTTTTTTTCCAGTGTTCCAAGATTCATTCCCCATTCCCCACACCCAGTGCTCCACGCAATAGGTGCCCCCAGTACCCACCACCAGGCTCTCCCACCCTCCACCTCTTCCCTCCAAGTCCCTCAGTTTGTTTCTGTGTCCAAAGTCTCAGTTGTTTCGTTTCTCTCCCTGGATTACCCTACTTCCCATTTACTTTCTTTCTCCCACTGTCCTCCAGGTTACCCCTCATGCACTGCAAGTAAGTGAAACCATGTGATACTTGACTTTCTCTACTTGGCTTATTTCACTCAGCATAATCTCTTCCAGTCCAGTCCATGTTGCTACAAAAGTTGGATATTCATCCTTTCTGATGGAGGCATAGGATTCCATTGTATATATGTACCACATCTTCTTTATCCATTTATCTGTTGATGGGCACCTTGGCTCTTTCCACAGTTTGGCAATTGTGGCCATTGCTGCTATGAACATTGGGGTACATATGGCCCTTCTTTTCACTACATCTGTATCTTTGGGGTAAATGCCCAGTAGTGCAATTGTCCTACCCATTTCTTGAATGGACTTTTTGTTTTCTGGGGTGTTAAGTTCTTTATAGAGTTCAATGCCAGCCCTTTATCTAACACATCCTTTGTGAATATCTTCTTCCATTCCATAAGTTGCCTTTCAGTTTTGTTGGTTGTTTCCTTTGCTGTGCAAAAGCTTTTTATCTTGGTGAAGTCCCAACAGTTCATTTTTGCCTTGGTTTCCCTTGCCTCCGGAAACGTGTCTAGCAAGAAGTTGCTGTGG
>PITA01023507.1:0-27993 GCA_004023965.1 Spilogale gracilis
TCAGAATGGCCAAAATTATCAAGACAGAAAACAACAAGTGTTGGAGAGGCTGCAGAGAAAGGGGAATCCTCTACACTGTTGGTGGAAATGCAAGTTGGTACAGCTGCTTTGGAAAACAGTGTGGAGATTCCTTAAAAAATTAAAAATAGACTACCCTATGACCCTGCAATTGCACTACTGGGTATTTACCCCAAAGATACAGATATAGTGAAAAGAAGGGCCATAGGTACCCCAATGTTCATTGCAGCAATGACCACAATCGCCAAACTGTGGAAAGAGCCAAGGTGCCCTTCAACAGATGAATGGATAAAGAAGATATGGTACATATATACAATGTAATATTAAGCCTCCATCAGAAAGGATGAATATCCAACATTTGTAGCAACATGGACCAGATTGGAAGAGATTATGCTGAGTGAAATAAGCCAAGTAGAGAAAGTCAAGTATGACACGGTCTCACTTATTTGTGGAGCATAAGGAGTAATATAGAGGACAATAGGAGAAAGAAAGAAAATGGGAACTGGGGTAAATTGGGGAGGGAGATGAAACATGTGATACTCTGGAGTGTGAAACAAACTGAGGGTCTTGGAGGGAAGGAGGTGAGGGGATGGGCGAGCCTGGTGGTGGATATCGAGGTCACGTATTATATGGAGCACTAGGTGTGGGGCATAAAAATGAATCTTGGAAACCTGAAAAATAAATAAATAAATTTATATATATATATACATATATAAAAGAAGTTTGTGAGACATCTCAAAAATCTTCTGGAGTTAGTATCATGTAATAATGACCAGAAAACACTTTATTAGGCAATTTAAAGTTGTAACCCCTAAGATGAATTTGTCATGATTGCATAGAAATGGAAAACTTGTTTTCTACTTTACAATATTTTTATTCTGAAAATAATTTTAGAGTAGTAGTAATGTGTTTCTTGGTAAAACCGTGGTATATTATGCAAAATTATTATGTGTCCTTCATAGCATTCTCCAAAATAAAATCTGAGCTTTCATTGGCAAACACACAGAAAACTAAAATAACATCATCTTTTACTTGACTATTATACAATTTGATTTTAATTCTATGTGAAAAGATATCAAAGAGATTATTCATTTTTCTTAATATTCCATTATTATTGTTTAAAACTATTAAAAGTCCTGAACACTGTACTGCTTTCAATTTCAAAATCCAATTTGGCACTAGTGGGAAGAAAGAAAAATTAAAATTAACTGGGAGCCTCCAGAAAGATCTGATTTCTGAAGCTTCAGGTGACATATAGAGAGCAGTGGTTCCCCTCTGAGTGTTTTCTAGTGGGTCAGATCTTCTCCCACATTGCTTCTGAATCTTCTGTTTGTAATCTACTTATTTGATAAGGTAGCTCTCATAGGAAAGTAAAAAGTACATTTATCATTCTTTATTTTGCACTCCACGAAATTCAAAGAGAATAACTCATTAAACATATTTTTTATTCACATTTTTTGCTCTTCATATATATATATATATATATATGTTTATATATTTCCTGTTCTGATATTTGACTATTTCCAATAACAACATAAATTAATATCAATTTTCCTGTGACCTATATAATTTTGCCATCTTAATGGATATACTGAAATTGTCCATACTGATTTAAACCAACAACTGAATAAGTAAATAAATGGAGAAGGAAGCGGTCTCCCTTGAAAAGTAAGTGCAATTAATAAATGTAGAAGAGATGCAGGAAATAGAAATTCACTATTAGAAAATCACAGGAATAATCACTGCAGGCAGGATTTATTCATGAACAAATGTTTACAAAGTTTCAAAATATTGCCCAAAAGAGATTTAATATTATTTTTTTTTAAGATTTATTTGTTTATTTGAAAGAGCGTGAGAGAGAAACCCTGTGGAGGGGCAGAAGGAGAGGGAAAGGGAGAGAAGCAGACTCCCTGTTGAGAACAGAGCTGCATGCGGGGCTGGATCCCATGACCAACGAGATCATGACCCCAGCTGGAATCAGGAGTCAGTTGCTAACTGACTAAGCTATCCAAGTGCCACCTCAAAAGATATTTATTAATTCTAAAGGGAAGCATGATAACTTTACAATGGAAAATCTAGTCAACACCACCCTAAACAAGATTTTTATCACCATTAGTTAAATATATGGACATCACATAATGCCTGACATAATGCACTAAAAAGGGCATGTCATGGGGCACCTGGGTGGTTCAGCTAGTTTAGGGGCCGGCTCTTGATTTCAGCTTATAAATCAGGATTGTGAGATGGAGCCCCAAGTCAGGCTCTGAGCTCAGCAAGAAGTCTGTTTGAGGTTCTCTCTCTCCATCTCCTATAACCCCTCACCCTGCTTGTGCATGCCCTTGCCCTCTCTCTTTTTCTCTCTCTTTCTCAAATCAATCAATCAATAAATAAAATCTTTTTTTTTTAAAGGGGGCATGTCACTTTTATGGCACTTTTGTCAAAAGCGCATAAACTCAGTTTAATGATAAGACAACATCAGATAAACCAAAATTCAGGGATATTTAATAAGTAACTGATCAGTATTTTTCAGAAATTGAAAGTCATGAAAAATAAGGAAAAACTGAGGTACTGTAATAGTATAGAGGAGACTAAATGCTATATGGGATTCTAAAATTAGTGATCCTAGATCACATAGAGAACATTAGTGGAAAAGAAGAACTGGTGATATCCAAATAAATTATGTAGTTAATGGTATTATAGCAATGATAATTTCTTAAATTTGATAATTGTTAATATAGTTAGGTAAGATGTTAATGTTCAAGGAATCAGAAAAGCACATATAGGAGCCCTCTTTATTCTTTTCACATTTTGAAGGTCTAAAATTATTTCAAAAATAGGAAGTTAAAAGAATGGAGAGAAAGAAGGAATTATCATTACTTATGAGTTTAGCATGTATGAAGCTTAAGAACATTTATGGATTCATTTCCTCCCATAGTGATTATATGGAGTAGGTTTTATCATTGTTCAAGTTCTGTATATGAGTAAACTTAAGTATGGAGAGAGCAAGTAATAACCAGGTGTTATGGGTTGAATTATGCCCTCCAAAAGCTATGTCCAAGTCCTACCCACTAGTACCTGTGAATGCAACCTTATTTAGAAATAGGGTCTTTGTGGATGTAATTAAGTTAAATGGGGTCATACTGCTTGAGATGAGCCTTAACTCAACGAATGGTATCTTTATAGTAAGAGAGGTATTTTAAAGGCAGACGCCTAGAGAGAACATGAAGATGGAGGCAGAAACTGGAGTGAAGCATCTATCAGCAAGGAATGCCAAAAATTTTTGGCGACTGCCAGAAACCAGGAAAGTAGTGTAGAATGGATTTTTCCCTCATTGCCTACAAAGGAAACAGACTCTGACGATATTTTGATTTTGGATTTCTAGCCTCCTGAACTGAGAGACAAATTTCTTTTGTTTTAAGCCAGCCAGCTTATGGTACTTTGTTATGGCAGCCCTAAGAAACTACACCAGTTTACATGGCTATTAAGTATGTGAATTTAAATTTGGTCATACTCACTTAAAATCCCTCAATCTTAGCTACTACTTACTTTGAAATAGAAATCAGTCTGACCAAAGTGTTAAGAAATTCACTGAATCAAAAACATGGAATGGATCCCATGTTTTCCTGACATTTCATCTCAATGAGGTCTGATAATTTGGGAACAAATTAAACTTCTACTTTTTTTAAAAAAGATTTTATTTATTTATTTGACAGAGAAAGAGATCAAAATTAGGCAGAGAGGCAGGCAGAGAAAGAGGGGAAAGCAGGTTCCCCACTAAGCAAAGAACCTTATGTGGAACTCGATCCCAGGACCCTGACATCATGACCTGAGCCGAAGGCAGAGGCTTAACCCTCTGAGCCACCCAGGTAGCCTAAACTTCTACTTTCAATTAGTTGTATAAAACAACATAAATAGAGAATGATGATTCTGAATATTTAAATATTTAAATATTTGTATTATTTAACTAGATTTTAACCTTTAATATTTCTCATTCTTTGGATTCTTTGAATTTGGATATTTCTCCTTTTGAGTTTGCCTCATAATACACAAAAGGCCACCCTTAAATGATAATTTAGAAAGAGTTAAATAACTTTCACTTAATTAAAATATTTTTGTCTTTGAGTTTGTTGAAAATCTTTAATTATGTGGTCAAAATAGGTGCATAAAAATAAATATTTTGTATATAGCTTATAGTTTAATAAATAGAGACAACCATCACTGAATATATTTTTAAAGTTTTCAGAATACTATTATCAGATTACTTTGTTCTTAACGTCAATAATTCAATGTTGGGGCACCTGGGTGGCTCAGTTGTTTGGGCGGTTGCCTTCAGCTCAGGTCATGATCCTGGAGACCCTGCATTGGGTTCCTTGCTCGGCAGGAAGCCTGCTTCTCCCTCTCTCATTCCCCCTGCTTGTGTTCCCTCTCTAGCTGTATGTCTGTCAAATAAATAAATAAAGTCTTTAAAAAAAAAAAATTCAATGTTATCATCACTGAAATACTTTTAAATTATTTCTAAAGAAATTATAATTTTTCAAAAATATCATTGGAAAATTATTCATTAATATCTGTAGAAATGTAGTGTCAAATAATCAGATTGTATATTAGCAAAGGCAATTGAAAAATGAAATTAAAAATACATTTAAATTCTACATTAAAATGTAGAAAATACCTACAAAAATTTAACAAAAAGTGTACAAGATCTGTACAAAAACTAAGTAGTACTGCTGAGTAAAATTAAAGGACACGTTAAAAAATAGAGAAGCAATCTCTGTTCATAAGTCAGATCGAGATGTACACTGTTTCCAAAATGGTTTATATACTCAAACACAATCTCAATCAAATCTCAGCAGGAGTTTTGTAAGAGCAGATGAAATTATTTAAGTGTATGTAAACACTGAAATGGCCTAATACAGTCAAAACAGTTATATAAAGTAAAGAAGTTGAAGGCCTTAGTACTAATTTATAAGAACTAAGAGATAGCCATCCAATTTATTAAAATTATTTAAAAAAATCAATACCATTCAAAGTACTTATGAGTTAAAGATTAATTTGAAGTTTGTCAATACATTAAATTATGAGATTTGATGTTAAGATTCTGATTAATGTCTAGAGAGCAGAAATTCCTCTAACTTCAGGAAAATAAAGTTTGTTTCTTATAATGCTGTCTGCTTATAAATGGAAAATATGATTTAACATATTCAGAAACAAATTTGTAAATATCCCATGATAAAATTTCCATAAAAGCAAGGTAACTGTCCAAATATGTCAAATAAGATAATTTCAAGTAACATAAATAAAACATCATAAGTAATTCTAGTTATTTTACTTATTTTTTATGTTTACCATACACATATTATTTTCTGTAAGAATCTGTCAAATTCCTAGAGAGGACTAGGAACTGATATGAATGCAAGCATTTACCAAATGCCTACTGAGCACCAGAAAATGGGTTGACTGCTCATATTCAAAGATGAATAAAATACAGTTTGGCTTTTCTACATACTGGGGGAAGATAAGAGAGGAAACAAAAAGAGAATTGTTATTTACAATTGTCTAAGACAAGACATGGAAACAAGCTAAGTGTCCATAAATAGATGAATGGATAAGGAAAATGTGGTGTGTACACATACACACACGCACACACACGATGGATTACACAACCATAAAAGGATGAAACTGTGCCACTTGAGACAACATGGATGGACCTAGATGGTATTATGCCAAGTGAAATAAGTCAGATTGAGAAAGACAAATACTATATGATTCTACTCATAAGTGGAATCTAAAAAAATAAATGAAAAGCAGAATCAGAATTATAAATACAGAGAACAAACTGATGTTTGCCGGAGGGGAGGGCCATGGAGGGTTGAGCAAATGGGTAAAAGGCAGAGGGAGATACACGCCTTCAGTTATGGAATGAGTAAGTCACAGGAATAAAAAGGCAGACATAAGGAATACTGCCAGTGATAATCTGATAGCGGTGTAATGGAACAGATGGGAACTCCACTCGTGGTGAACATAGCATAATGTATAAATTTGTCAAATCGCTAAGTTGTACACCTGAAACTAATGTGACATTGTGTGTGAACTATATTCAAAAGAAAAACAATTGTGTTTTCTTCTAAAGAAAAGGCCCTCATCCTAGCTGAGAGTCCTTCTGCTTTCAGGGACCTTGAAGGAAAGAAAGAAATATAAAGTTGTTTGGTTCAAAGCATGTATGTATGAGTAGAGCATCTTCTGACTTACCTGCTCTAGTACTTAGGCATATTATGAATGAAGTTTCTATTTTTGTTTAAGCATACTCAATAAACTTAGTTCATTGAGACCTGTAACATACGGAGTGTTCATCCCTATCAACCCCAAACCCCTGAGACGATTTTTTTTTTCTGTCTTCTCAGAACCCAGAATCAAATTCTATAAAAGTGATTCTTGGACACTAAAAGCTCCCGTCCTTCAGTGGACAAGCACTGTCTCTATCAGATTATGGGAAGAGTTCAAATCGAGTTCATCTCAATGCAAACATTTCAACAGATGACTTGAAAGAGAATAATACCAGAGAAGCACCACCTAATAGTTCTAGCAGTAAAAACTATAGAAAATAGGGGCACCTGGGTGGCTCAGTTGGTTAAGCCACTGCCTTCGGCTCAGGTCATGATCCTGGAGACCCGGGATCGAGCCCCACATCGAGCCCCACATCGAGCCCCACATCAAGCCCCACATCGAGCCCCACATCGGGCTGCCTGCTTGGTGGGAAGCCTGCTTCTCCCTCTCTCACTCCCCCTGCTTGTGTTCCCTCTCTGGCTGTGTTTCTCTCTGTCAAATAAATAAAAAAAAAAATCTTTAAAAAAAAAAAAACTATTGAAAATAAGTTTGTTCAGCACACTGAGCATACTCAAGTTGAGGCCATTTATAAAATTGCCCCTGTGTTTATTCTAATATTATCTGACCCCCTTGGTCTACAAAATTGTATAGAGAAACAAAGGAATTAAGAGAAGTCTTCAGGAATTTCATGTGACTGGGACATTCTTGGGAAAAAGACTATCTTCATTTTTGTGATCAGAAAGTCAAACAAAAAGTAGTTGTCATCTTCCTCTATTATGCAATATTTATTAGAAGTAGAGTCCGAAGTTGCACAGTATTAAAAATATTCAATCACTTATTTATTTTGTTGAAGAATTAGCTGATAATTCTAATTCACAACTGAGTGTAGTTAAAGATGAGTTTAAAAAAAAAAAGATGAGTTTAAACAAATTTATTTCCTTAATATTTGATATTTTTCAGTACTAAGTTTCAGCAATTTTTTAAATTATTTTCAGTGAAAGAGTAGTCTTCATCTTATGTAGACATTTCACCCAAGCCAATAATTCCTAGGTAATGGAAGAACTTTTATATATCTTTCCTTGAGGATTTTTAAATAATCCTCATTAACAGAGTACAAGTCCATCAGTGAAAATAGAATCGTAATACAATTAAATTAATTTAGTATATATGAATTAAAAAATGTTAAATAAGTAATTAAACATTTCAAATAAATGTTTTTATTAATTATTATGAAACAGTTACTACTACTGAATCATAATTGTTTGTTTTTTTAATAATATAAGTTAAGAACATGGACTTTGGATTCATATAAACCTAGGTTTAATTTTTAGTTCCACAATAAATTCCTGTCATTTTCGGATAATATATTTTCAGGCCTCACTTTCCTCCTCTAGAAAATGGAGATGGTCATGCAATATTCAGAGTCATTTGGAAAGTTAAATAAAAATTTTTTATGCAAAGCACTGAATGCAGCATCTAGTGCTAATAACTATCCAATAACTGCCTAAACATATCTGTGTTAGAAATGAATCCTTATTACTTCAGAACATATGATATCTAGAGCTTCCCAAGTGCCTTAACCATTTTTGTTGTCCAAAGTGCAAGGGAAAGTGAACAAAGAAGGCATTTTTATTGCCACTGTTGCACATGGGCCATTTTAGTTTCTTCAAGCTTGAAGCCACAGATCACTGCCTGGGTTGTTACTTTGATTCCTCCCCTTTGTTCACTCATATAAGAAAAAAAAGAGAATGATTTCTGCTGATTCATAAGATTCCAAATCAGTTGATAATCTAGAAAAAAGCATATATATATTTCTATTTTGGAAAACAATTTGTTATTTTAAAATTCTTTCTCAAGATATGAAGATGTTTTATGAATAAAGAGCAATTCCCTTTCAAATTTAACTTTAATTATGTGATTACATTGGGTATGTAACAGAGTGAAAATTATCAAGTCTACATTTAGTCCACACTTTTATCTTCCTTTAATTATTAAAAAAAAGAAAGTTTAAAAAAAGTGTCCAAAAATAAACCAAATAGTCACTTCATTTATCAAATACAGTAATTGAAATATGCCTTCTTCAATTACTAAGGTAGTTTATCAAATCCAAAGCAGTAGTATCTCTTAATGCCAGGTCCAGCGCAATAGCACTTCAAAAATAGTATTTTCTTGAGATTCAAGTGTAATTTTGTTTTTCCTGTGCAAATATAAAAGCTAAGTACACTCTTATGTGCCTCCCAGCTCAGACTGATCTTTTACCAAAGGGTTGACGAGAGTATGCATTGCACCTAGAAGCAGGAAAATGGAATTATCCACCTGGAGAAGCTTCTTCATCAAGAAGTGAATCTGAATCCCTGTGGAGATACTAAGTGAAAAGAAAACTGTGTTCAGATCAACACAGCAGGGAAACTGTGATACTCTGAACACTTCTTAAAAGTATAAAATCTAACTCTTAGTTTTAGTTAATAAACTACATTGATAGTTTTTCCTCTCTTTTTATAAAGATTATATATCTTCCAAATTTATGTTTATATATTATATAATAGTTCTATATTAGAAAAAACAGTAAATTGTCTGGTCTTAAACTAATAATAAATAATAAAATCTACAATGTGGAAAGGTATAGACTATTGTAATCTAACAAAATGTAATCTCTTTATTCAGAAATAACTTTAAAACCCTTAATATTTTATATAATGCATGAAAATATAAGATAAATATTTTCACACAATTTGTATTGTCATATATATACCATGTTTTTGCATTCCTTTTTCCTCAATCTTTTAATACTTTCCTTCTCCTAGTATTACATACGCATTTTTTCATTATTTTCCAGAGATATGCTGTTAATGATTAGTTATATAGCATTCCACTGCATAAAGTACTATAATTGAATTAATATATTCCTGGACATGTGGATATTTTAAAAATTTTTGCTATTTGTTTTTTTTTTTAAAGATTTTATTTATTTATTTGACAGAGAGAAATAGCGAGAGAGGGAACACAAGTAAGCGGAGTGAGAGAGGGAGAAGCAGGCTTCCTGCTGAGCAGGGAGCCAGATGCGGGGCTCGATCCTGGGTCTCTGGGATCATGACCTGAGCCGAAGGCAGCCGCTTAACCAACTGAGCCACTCAGGCTCAATTTTTGCTATTTGTATGCCTACAGAGATAACGCTGCATGCTTATTCCCTAATGACTTATGTGGTAAAGAATGACAAGCATATATATCCTAAATTAAGTGATTTTTAAACTCATAGACTGAAATATATTTGGTCATTTATTTCTAGATGCCTAGGATAGTGAGATCTGTGAATCCAAATGCATTATTTCATAGTTCTTTAATTTTAAATGTCTTCTTTATTATCCCCAAAGTCTTCATATAATCTTCATCTTCACTTTTTCTACTTTGTACCTACCTCCTTAGCTTTGGACAGTTTCTGGGGATCATCACACATACTTTGGGATGAAGAAGATTTATTGGGCACATGCCATTTGGTAAGCATCAAATAAATCATGAAGAATACCACTTATTTTCTTCATTTCTAACTAAGCCTTTAAGTCATTAGTTCTCAAACTACTGACATCTTCTGATATTCTATGCGAGAATGACCTTTTCTTCCCTTCTGCACACACTTATCAGTCCAAATGACAGTTCCCATAAATATGCCTGTATGCATTGGAAAAAGTAAGCATAACACATATACTCATAGCTTTGTACATGTGCATGAGCCCACGTTTTCTAAATTTAACCTTGGCATTCAAAAAATGTTTGAATGATGGACAAGCTAAATGCTACTCTCATAGGAATATTTTCCTGTCTCATGGCTTTGTTATTTTCATTTCCAGTATATGGAGTAAGACTACCACATAAAATCCATCTCTGATCAAAATTTGTAATTCAAGGGATGCCTGGGTGGCTCAGTCCATTAAGCTTCTGCCTCTACCTCAGGTCATGATCGCAGGGTCCTGGGATGGAGTCCTGCCTCGGACTCCTTGCTCAGCAGAGAGCCTGCTTCTCCCTCTGTCAGCCATTCTTTCTCTCTCTCTGATAAATAAATACATAAAATCTTTTAAAAAATTATAATTCAATATTTGGTTTAAAGTTTCTACTTGTGATTCAGTGTGATTTTCAGTGAAAAATAGTATATTTTAAACATTCTGTAGACTAAACAGAATACCCTGATTTATAAGACTTCATTTACAAATGATTATGAAACTTTAGAAATTCAGTCAAGGAAGCTCATTGGACAAAATTTTTCTATTTGGTGTGTCACACCTTCAGTTCTGAGGATATGAACCACCAACTGTCATATATATGTGATTAACTGGGATTTTTTTCCAGCTATTAAGGAAGCCCCACTATGTTTCTATGTTTTCTAGTGAAAATACAAGTTAGCTTAACACATCTTGGCAAACAATTCGCTGGCATAGAAAGGCAAAATACAGCAAAGTGACAAGAAAAATATCCTGGGTATGAAACCATTTCCCAAAACAGCAGGTGCACAGCCAAATTCACCTTACCCAGTTCTGTAATAATCACAAACTTCTGTAAAAAAATTTAAATACTTGTCTAACTTAATATTATTCTGGATACAGTCTTAGATTCTCTTGTTTCATTTATTGGAGAAGGGAAAACTTGCTTAGAATGCAGGATAAAAATTTTTCTGTCTCCAAGAGGAATGATGGGTCTGCATTCTGGTGAATAGAATACTGTTTGCCATTTCATTTTTGGGTGGTATGTGCATAATTTTCTTTTCAAGACTCCCACCCCATTTCAATGAATGAGTGGCTCTTCACAAGTGATTTCACACTCTCCATGTCCTCTTACTCCCATGTTGTCGTTTAAATTTTTCTAGCAAAAATTATCTAATTACTTTTTATTTTCTAAAAGAGAAATACAACAAGAAAGGGAACAGCAGCAGGAGGAATGGGAAAGGGAGAAGCAGACTTCCCACCAAGCAGGAAGCCGGACTCAGGGCTTCATCCCAGAACCCTGGGATCATGACCTGAGCGGAAGGCAGATGCTTAATGACTGAGCCACCTAGGCACCCTGCAAAAATTACTTTATTTATTGTAGGTACACATATGGGAGCTGACTTGGCTGTTGTGAGAACAATAACATGATCTGCGTGTGTGTGTTTTATTTTACAAACAAATTATGTTGATTTTATAGTTCATCAATATTCACTTTAAGTGTTTTGTTATGCTCATGTTTCTTTGTGGAAGCTTCCACTAGAGAACATGTTAGGGCATGAAGAAGAATGCTGTAGCTAGCTTCTCCCATATATTCTGTGAATTTGGCATTCATCCAGATGTAAATCTCAGAAACAGACAATTTCAGAAACAGACTGTGACTTTTCTTCTCATTGACTTCCATTCGATTGTTAAATAGGTATCACTGATTCTGCCTCTTTAAATATTGTTCAGGTCTTCCTCATTTGTTTTATCCCAATTGAGACCTTAATAATCTCATGCGAAAAAAATGCATTTGTCTCTCACGTATTTTATTGTCTCTACTTAAACATACTTGCAATTGATTTACCACAGATGCTAGAATATCTTTTCTAAGACTAAGCCACGTCTCCATCTTATTTAAAACATTTCTTCATTGTCCACATAATTAAATTCAACCTAAGTATAATGACATGAAAATAAGTATAATGACATGAAAATCTCTATTTTATTACTGCCTACTCTTGAAGACTTATTTAACAACTGAGGGACTCCTAAAAGAAAAATAAAGGCTCTAGCCTAAAAATTATTGCCAATACATTATATACTCTTCCATAAACATTATCCTCAAATATAGCTGACCCCTAAACAACACAGGTTTGAACATGAAGTCACTTATATGTGGGTTTTGTTGAAAAATATAACACAATTCTGTAAATGTATTTTCTATTTTTGAGGATTTATTTTTTTCTAGGACACATGGGAGGAGGAGCAGAGGGAGAAGCAGACTCCCCACTGATCAAGGAGCAATGGGGTTTCTATCTTGGGACTCTGGGATCAACACCTGAGCTAAAGACAGATGCTTAATCAACTGAACCATTCAGGCATCTCTCTTAAAATTTTCTTAATAACATTTCCTTTTCTCTAGCTTACTCTATGATAAGAATATACAGTATATAATATACTTAACATGCCAACTATTTGTCAGTTGACTTCTTATGCTATCTGTAAGATTTCTGACCAATAGTAGGCTATTACTAGTTAAATTTTGGGAGAATCAAAAGTTACACACATAATTTTGACTGCATGGGGGTTGGCACTCCTAATCTTCACATTGCTCATGGGTCAACTATAGTTGAATTGTTGATCCAGAGTTCATAAGGTATAATAATATAGTTATTGTGTTAGGGAACTAAGATTTATTTCATTTGTTATGTAGGATTCAGTAACCAGTATTCTTGGTAATCATGTAAACTTTTATAGCTATGTTGAAAAATCATTTAGCACTATCTAATAAGTTGAACTTATGTGTGTCCTCTTACTTATCATTCTACTCTTGGTGTATATTAAGAAAAATGTGTGCATATTTAAAATAGTATTAGTTAAAATGGACAAAAAGTGAAGATAATTCAAATGTCGAACAACAGAGTTGATGAACAAAGTGTGTTTTACTCATGAAATGTACTGTCACACAGCAATGAAAGTGGACATATGGCAGCCACACATATCGAAATGGATGAATCTTGCAAGAAGAAGTGAGAATTACCATAATGCATACTATATAGTTCCATTAAAAACAACAAACCAAAACTAAAACTAAAAAAAAAAAAAAGGCAGAACTACCATATCAAATAGAATTCAGGAAAGTAATCAATTTTCACAAGAGGAAGCAAATCATAATAATTGGACGTGGACAGAAAGTCACCCAATATTTCTGTTTCTTTGAGTGGTGGCTACATAGTATATTCATTGTGTGATAATGCACTGGGCTGTCCACTTAGGATTTCTATACATTTTTACATATTTGTTGCATTCCAAAAAAGGTTAAGAACAGGAGAGTGCTCCTGTTCTTATTAAGATGATTCAAATGGATAGTTCATCTGTATTTCTGGAATTACACAATCATTGTGAGAAACAGTTTGAGATGAGAAAAGTTAAAAACATTATGCCCAAATAAAATGAAATAAAATAAAAAAGAACGTAAGGAGCAGGTAGAATATTATATAATGTACAACTGGTAAAGAGAAGAAAGATTAAAACAATTCACCCAGCGCTAATATGTTAAGCCTAAAGGTAAATGAGAAAAAGGAGAGGCATGGAGATGATGACATTCATTCCATTAACTCCTTATCTAACAGGATTTCTAGGGAAAAAGATCAGATCATATGGAACAGAAACAATACTGAAGAGCAGGGAGGGTAGCGGGAGAGAGATAATTTTCTAAAATTTAGAAAACTATCTGATTAAAAATTAAAAGAAGTTACTACGGTAAGATCAACGAAAAGAACATTTTCATTGAAAAGATTATATAAAAAATAAAATAAAATCCTCAGCAGGTTATTGCTGGTTTCTTCTAAAAACTATTGCTCTGTACTTCCAAATATTAAAAGGAAATGGAACTTGTGAGAAACGAACTAAACCCCAAGAATTTTATGTCCAATTTTTCAGTCCTATGCAAGTAATCATAAAGGTATTCTCATACAGAGGGTCAGAAAGTTTATATCCACAATAGACTTACTGAAACAATGATGTATTCTTAAACATATCTTGGCCTACCAAAATATCAATCAATTTGAAGAAGTAGAGATTAGAAAATTGCTGCAGACCTGCAGTCTGATCGCTCATATGGGCTCCCTCTGCAAGGCATGGAGCTCCCTCACTTTGAGGGAAAGTTGCGGTCATCGACACTAAAAAATATTTGTTTCCATTGTTCCTTGTCTGTTTAAGTATTATAACTTTTTTGACACTATTTCCTCTCACTTCACTTATAATCAAGTTAATGCTTTCCCTTATTCTTAGTTTTGAATCCTCTCACGCCAATCCTTATGAAGCATGATAATTATAGGATTGTAGGCGCACAACATATTTATTTTAAAAGTTAGTAAAACCTTTACTAACATAAGTAGTTTAGATATTACAACCTCCTGTCTGTGTGATCATTCATTCACTTCCCTATGCTAGGGAAAAGTAAAATGTTCTAATGAGATAAGGATTTGCAGGAACCATCTGTTGCTCAGGACATGGCTGCCTGTAATCGATTATTCTATAGATTAGGATATAACGAGCACATCCTGTTTTATTGTATGGATCCTTCAAGGAAATAGGCACATCCTGTTTTATTGTATAAGACCCTCAAAGGCACTAGGCATGTCCTCTTTTGTTGCATGGACCCTTAAAAACACTATTGTCAGTATTGTCACTCAAGATCGATGATCCATCACTTAAAGAAACTCTTTGTTCATATAGTTTCCACCTGAAAAAATATGTAACTCTCTGCTATAAATAAAGAATCCTGAGAACAGTGTTTTTAGGAGATCCCTTCACCACCCTTTGAGTTCGATCTCCTCATTTCGAAAGGGCCGACGCCTTCCCTCACCCTCAGAACCTGACTGTTGCTGGGGCTGGTTCCCGGCAGAAAATCATTAAAATGGTTAGGCAATGAATAACAAAATGACAAATTATGAATGCCTAACTAATAATAATATACTTAAGAAATCATGTAGGTAAAAAAAATTAGCATCACAAGATCCAACAGTAGCAAAGAGTTTGATAAAATTTCTCAGAAAGATTGGACAATTTAAGAAAGTGAGGGTGTAGGGGTGCCCGGATGGCTCAGAGGGTTAAGCCTCTGCCTTCAGCTCAGGTCATGATCTCATGGTCCTAGAATTGAGCCCCACATTCAGCTCTTTGCCTGGTGGGGAGCCTGCTTCCCCCTGTTTGTCTATCTGCCTCTCTGCCTGTTTGTGATCTCTCTGTCAAATAAATAAATAAAATACTTTTTAAAAAAGAAATTGAGGGTGTAATGCTAAATTTATCATATACATGAGGCCAAGGTCTCAATATATTACAAGTTTATTTAATAATTTTTAAAAAGTAAGTTCAAATACATTTTATGAAAGTATATGATTATCCACTAGGAGAAAAAAATAACATATACAACTTTAAAATCAATGTAAATAATATCAAATAAGCAATATAGATATTGCACATATTAAAAGGCATGGAATTAAGTAAATTCCATGTGAAAGTAAAAAAAACAAGAACTGGAGATATAGAAGAGCAGGTGTTTCAAGGGCAAAAAAAATAATGGTAAGAACTATTTGTTGAGCACACAATATATTCTCATAACATATTTCTTGTAATATAACTTCAACTCAATTACGTAGGTGAAATTATTTTTCAAGTAAGGAAATTTGGGCTCCAAGAAATTCAATCTATAAAGCCTTTCAGCTAGAGTACTAAGACGGTGATTGAAACAAAGCCTAAATAATCCTCAAGTATGCACTTTGGTTCTTCTTTCAAGCTCTTTACAATTAAAAACCAAAATGACAGTGACTGGTTAGCCATAAAATACCTGGCAAATGTTGATAAGGTGGATACCAACAACTACACACACAAAGTTTTATAAGGACTAACTTATGTAAAATTTGTCAGCAATATAAAAAGGAAATCTTGTCATTTGCAATGACATGGATGGATATAGAGAGTATAAGGCTAAGTGAAATAAGTAAGAAAAAGACAAATGCCGTATGTTTTCACTGATACACAGAATTAAAAAAAAAACAAAAGAACAAAGAAAAAAGGGACAAATAAAAAATGGACTCTTTAATATAGAGTAGAAGGTTTCTTTTATACTAAAAGATATAGTATTCACATTTGATTTATAATAGTCATTAAATATTATTCTAGTGTAAAGTTAGTAATACAGAAAGCTAAAAATGTGGTCAAAGAGGAATTGTCAGAGATATTTCCTTAGACCCTGAAACACATTTTCAGTAAAACACTAGAGAAGCAGACACAATAAACTTACAGAAATTTATAGTGATATAAAATATTAAATGAAATGCACATACACAGAGTATCTTTTTATTTTAAAGACTTTATATAATATTTATTATTTTAGAGACAGAGAGAGTGCAAGTGGGGAAAGAAGCAGAGGGAGAGGGAGAAAGAATATGAAGCAGACGGTTCTGAGCTGAGAGCGGGCTTGGAGCTTGATCCCAGGACCAGGAGATCATGAGCCAAAACCAAGAGTCAGACACTTAACTGACCAAGCCACATAGGCACCACGCTTCCCCCCTACACAATATTCTATGTTCGTTATAGTACACCAACATTTTCTAGGATGTACCCTCTCCTGCTCTCTGCCTATAGGCTGACTCTTCTTTGCAAAAATTTAAACAGAAAAAAGTATATAATCTAGGACATTCCCATGTTGTTTAAATATTTTGATCTGAGTATGCCTCTCATTGGTGCCAGAAGAATCAAATTCCTTTGTAATTATATTTTTCCTTTGTCATCCCTTTAGTTTATTTCCCAAACTCTGAAATCCTGCTGGTATATAAGCACAGTGTTCTAAGTAATACAGCAGTTGTCTTTGGCTTCTTTCTTTATATCTGGATTTTCCCTCCACCTACTGTTAGGAAACATGATAGGAAGAGTAACAGAGTATAATTACTGTGCATCTATATATATTTTTGAAGGATTAAATGAGATTATATTTAAAATATGGGGACCATACTTTAAAATACCAGTATCATGGTAATCTCAGTCAGACTGAACATTGAGCATGTCTTCCAATGCTGAACATGTCTTCCAATCTAGCACAAACGAGAACAGAGCTTGTTATGAATAGGTGGTTAAAAGCACTTTCTTACTAGACTATAGCAGGGACAACATGGCCCCAAGTGTATGCACAAGAGTCTACTGATGCAGTGAATTAGTCTAGGCAATGACACAGTTCTAAAAATTGATGGAGTGAAACATGTAATAACCCGTGGTATCTTTCCAGACTTTGTATGATATGAACACTCTGTAAGACAAACATTTTTTTTTTAAAGATTCTATTTATTTGACAGAGAGAAACACAGCCAGAGAGGGAACATAAGCAGGGGGAGTGAGAGAGGGAGAAGCAGGCTCCCCTCCGAGCAGGGAGCCCAATATGGGACTCGATCCCGGGTCTCCGGGATCATGACCTGAGCAGAAGGCAGTCGCTTAACCAACTGAGCCACCCAGGCGCCCCCAAATATTTTTTTTTAAGATTTTACTTATTTATTTGACAGAGAGAGAGAGGTCACAAGCAGGCAGAGAGGCAGGCAGAGAGAGAGGAGGAAGCAGGCTCCCTGCTGAGCAGAGAGCCCTATGCGGGCCTCGATCCCAGGATCCTGAGATCATGATCTGAGCTGAAGGCAGAGGTTTTAACTCACTGAGCCACACCCACTCCCATTCTTAATTATACTGGCTTCTTGGGGTTCCTGGGTGGGGGATCAGTTGGTTAAGCATCTGCCATTGGCTCAGGTCATGATCTCAGGGTCCAGGGATCCAGCCCCATATTGGGCTCCCTGCTAAGTGGGGAGTCTACTTCTCCCTCTGCCTCCTCCCCCAACTCATGCTTTCTCTTTCTCTCTCTCTCTCTCCAATAAGTAAAATCTTTTAAAAAATTATACTGACTTCTCTTATACTGTTCTGAACGTTTTAAATTTCAGATCTCAAGTGTGTTGCCCCAAATGGAAGACCATGGTCAGGGTGCATCTTACATGGGTTAGAGCTTTTACCTGGTAGGCAATGAGCTCATGAGGATTTTGAGTAGATACAAAGACAGTTCCTAAAGGTGTGGAGAGGAGACCAGTAGAACATATAGATTCATAAAGCACAATGAGGAATTCCTTGATGTCTACAAACTTACCTTTGAAGATCATTTTTTTTAAATTGTGAAATAGAGGAGTCCAGCAGAAATGGCAAAAAAAAATTAAAAACCTAACAGTAAAAAGGACAGTCATTTGTATAGAGAAATATAAATTCAAGAACAACGTTTAATTTCAGGAATTCTGTTGGTTAAATAACTCCATAAAATATCTGCAAACCAAATCATCTTTTAAGATATCATTTCATTGGAAAAAAATAGAGCTTTTGAGCTCACAAATGTCTTACAAATGAAATTATGATGCACAGCCCTTTTGCAAGTTGGGACTGCCTACAAATTGCATTTGATTTTTAAATAGCAACGAGTCCAGCTTGCACACACAGTAAAAAGCTATCTTTTATGTTCTTTTAATTAGAGTAGACATTTCTCCCTTGATACTTAAAATTATAGATTATACTTATACTTGGAAAGCCATAATGAATTTCTGATGACGGTTAAGACTATGGGACCTTGGGAGTAGTTGCCCTCAGCAAGAAAGCCAAAACTGTGTGTCGGTAAATAGATTAACATAATTTTATGTGTTCTTCATGGTATTATTACTTACTGGTAATAAAATCTTATTAGAGATTCACAGTGTATGAAAATTTTAAAAGATTTTATGATTCTATATGACACAGTCTCATTTATGGTTTGTTTACATTTGCACAAGTATTTGCCAAGTACTTTTCATTTATCCTGACTAAGTATGGGTCAAATATTTTGTCCTCAAAGAAATTACAGGATTTAGTTAGTGCTGTCAAAAAGATGTTTTAATTTTATTCTTTCTCAATAACGTATGGTTTCTTCATTATTTTGTTTCCTCCAAAATTGGACACTAGAGACTATTATTTTCATACAAAATTATTTTTGATTTGATGAGTAAGTAGTCAACATGCAAATCATGATGTAAAAAATAACCTTATCTTCTCAAGGAAGATAATCTCAAGAGCAGTTCCGTCATGTTATTGATCTCAAAGATGCTAAATCCCTAGTTGATGACATCTGTGACTTGCTTTTCTCACTAAATGCTTTATTTCAGAGATCTACTTATGTTTGATATTCATTTAATTTTCTCCCTACACTGTATTTTCAATGAATATAATGCAACAGCTTTATTCATTTTCCTATTATAGATATGTATGTTGTTTCTATTTGTTTCATAAGAGAAGCTTACTACATATCTCTGGTATAAATGCGTAAGAGTTTCTCTGGACAGAGAATACATTTAGAAACAGAAGTACAGGATCTTACATTGTTCTTTAAAGTATAATATGATTACAAATAACCTATAGTTAATCTCCTACTTATTTATATTTTGACAAAACAATACTGTCAAAATTTCTTATTGCCTCCCTATAAACTTTTGTGATGATTGTTATGATGTCATTTTTGGCTCACTTTGTTGGTCCACCTTATTACTGTTGACATAGAGGATTTTTTTTTTACATTTTTAATGGCTGTTTATTTTTCTTCTTGTGGAAATTGTATACTTGTAATATTAACTCATTATTAAATTCTTTGTTATTTTCTTGGTGATTTGTAGGAATTCTTTATGCATTATAAAGCAATTTTAGGCATTGAACACGTCTCTTCTCTGTGTGTGGCTTTTTAAATTTCATTTGGACTACCTTATGATATGCTTCTGTCTTCCTATATGAACACTTAGAATTAGTTTGTCTAGTCATAAAAGGAATTATATTTAAAGGAATATAGAAAAATATAAAGTGATCACTCATTTCCCCATAAATCACAGAGATAATTTGGTAGCATTCCCACTGAAGATTATAAGATTAAGTTACTGATTCAAATAAAAGGAAAGGGAGCAGATAGTAAATGCTTTAAGCTGTCCACGCCACATACATCTCTATTACTGGTTAGTTAAGGAAACTTTGTTTGCAGTAAAAGCAAGATAGCCACATATGTGTTAGCGATGTAAAAAAAAAAATGCCATTTACCCCTCCCACAAATTTTAATTATTATATTGCAATCAAAACTCTGAATAGGCAGCTAAGTAAGTAATGTTGTAGGTGAAGTGCTTTTTAGTTCTGGTTAAACACATTTTCTGGTGGAATTTTTTTTTCACTATCAAGTAAACAACAAACAATAAGTTACTTGGAAACTACTAGAAAGCTTGAAGTCCAAAATTCATTAACCAAGAAATATTCATAAGTAAATATTAGTAAAACATAACCAGCTTCTTTCTAACTTGTCTAGTTTGAATAAAATTTACTATTTTCCCTTGATCCTAATATAACAAATATAATCATCATAAGATTGATGTCACACATGAAAATTCTAAGGCTAGAGAGAGAGAAGCAAAGCAATGAAGTAGGTTTTTAGAAAAGAAAGTGGTTTTGCATCAGATACATGCAATTAAACCAGTCCCATAATCAAAATACAATAAACCCCAGGAGTCCATCCCTGATTATCTGTGAATTAGTGATGTGTGAGATGGAATATCTGAGGTGATAATGTGAAGTGTAACACTTTGATAAAAGCCAAGATCACTCACAAGGAGCTTCTAGTGATTGAATGGGTAGTAAAATCTCACTGTGGGATTCTAGTGCAGTCAGGCACACTCTATAGTGATTTTACTCTATGTTGTCAATGATATTTATAGTAGAGTTATTTATTCATGGGAAAAATTCAATCACCATCCCCTGTGTATACAGTTTTAATCTACTTTTACGGTAAAGCTTGGAAACAGCATGCTAGAGATTATTTTGGCAAAGGACGCTGAGAATTGGCATGCTGGTCAACGCTGCCTAACTGGGGAATGTGAGGGCAGAAATTCAGCCTCTTTGCCCAGACATGCACCCTGACACAAGTCTGCCCACACTAAAAACAGTAACTTTTTTAATAATGCTCACAAAAGCCATATGAACTAAGGCTGGGCTGATTAGTTTTTCCCTTCCTCAACATGGTATCACAGTCTTTTTGTATTCTAAACAAGTACTAAAAGCTGGTAGTTTAGAGAAACGATGTCTGTGGTAAAGCCAGGGTATCAAAACTGCGTCATTGTACATTAACATCCTCAAGAGTAATTTTGTCATCTGAAAAATGTCAGTTTTCCCAATCTTTGAGACCACATTTCTAACACATGTCATTGCTATGTGAACTTGTCTTTTTTTTTTTCTATTATAAATAACACTGTTAAGGATGCTTTTGTAAATGTTTTCTGTGGTCGACGTATATTTTCATTTTTCTTAAATATATACCGAGGAGTAGAATTGTTGGATCATATGGTAACTCTAAGTTGAAACTGTTCATCCATGGAAGTTTTCCAAAGTGGCTGTATAATTTTAACATTCCCATCAGCAGCATATGAGGGTTTCATCTCTTCCACACTCTTGTTAACACTTGTTATTATCTGAGTTTTTGATTATAGTCATCATTATGGGTGTGGAGTAGTGTGTTATTGTGGTTTTAATTTTCATTATCCTGATAGCTAATAATGTTGAGGACTTTTTCATATACTTATTGGCCATTTATATACCTTTTCTGGAGAAATACTATTAAGATTCCTTGCTCATTGTTTACCTGGGTTATTTTTCTTCCTATTATTGAGTTCTAAGAGTTCTTATTCTAGCTCTTGTTAGATAAACTCTTGTTAGATAGATGATTTACTCCCATTGTGCAGGTTGTCTTTACCCTTTGTGGAAAGATCTAATTCCCTTTCCTTTTTTTTTAGATCAAGAAAATATTAGAAATTATTAGAATAATTTTAGCAAATGAAATGTTCAGAAGGTGTTTTCTTTCTGATACGTTTGGAAAAAGCATTAGAACATATTGCTAAGAGGAAATATAACCAGAAACAAAAACAACAGTGAAATGAGGCAATATGCTAATTTTATTTGAATAAGCATGCTATGTAAAAGAGTGGATGGAGGAAATATTTAAGAAATACAGAGTGTGGGCCTTGTGACTATTACTGAAATTTGCCAATTAGATAAATTATATTAACTGAACTAGAGTGAGGAAATCTTTTACAGCTATGTAACTAAGGATAATATGCCTAAATTGTTTGAAATATTGATCAAAATATTAAATAGCATTGTTTCAATCTTAATAAATATTTGTTGTTCTAATTGTGTTTTTGTCAAATAAAATTGCTGATATTCTGCAATTCTCACATTAAAATAATTATGGAGTTTCTCTTATTTCAAACTGGAAATCACCTCTGTTGAAATGATTTCGTTATTTCTATTTACGAAAGCAGCAATCCATTTATTTTTCCTCCCCAGGAGAATTTTAAATACTGCATTTTGTTACAGCATATCTTTCTTTTTAAAAGAGCTATGAGTCCAAATTAATATTATAGGGCCCCTGAGTGGCTCAGTGGGTTAAAGCCTCTGCCTTCGGCTCAGGTCATGATCTCAGGGTCCTGGGATCGAGGCCCTTATCGGGCTATCTATCTGTTCGGCAGGGAGCCTCCTTCCTCCTCTCTCTCTGCCTGCCTCTCTGCCTACTTGTGATCTCTCTCTGTCAAATAAATAAATAAAATCTTTAAAAGAATTAATATTTTATACAATTGCCTCTATTTATGTTTCTTATTTTCCTTTATTTTAAGTTGTTGTTGGTCATTTTCAGCTCCTCATTTTTGAAATATCTTTTTAGTCCTTTCTTTTTACATGTTTTTCCACTGGCATTTCAATTGACTTTAAAGTTTTTATATGGTAAATATGGCCACTATATACACTCAGCAAAACACAACATGGGCCATCTTAGAATAAAAGAACAGCCAAAAGAACATTACTGCATTATTTACAGAATATTTAAAAATCAAAAAGTCTAGTTAAAATTGTATAAAATACTTGTGCTGATTTTAAAAATGCTAAACAATACAAAAGAATCACAGACAAAGATTATGACCAGGCAATTCACAAAAAAGGTTTAAAATATTCAGTAAAAGAATGTGAAGAATGTCAACATCACCAGTAAACAGAAAACTACACATTCAAACAATAAAATACATGTTTAAATGTCAAGTTATGAAAAGAAATGAAAATTCTTATTTCAGTCAGGATGAGAAAATGTAACTCTCTTACCTTGATGGTGGACTTCTTAATCCTAGTGTCATGTTAGAGATCAATAGGACAGCATCTAGTAAAATTGATAATGCAAATGAGTCTTCATTTTCACTCTATGGTACATGCAATTGAACATTTAAAAAAATGCAAAAGAACTTACATAAAGGTGTTCATCATAGTATTGTTATTAATGATGAAAATTTGAAGCAAATGGGGTATCAGTACAGTAATTAAAATGAATGAATAAATTATACCTCTGTATGTATCAACCATGGATAAATAGTAAAAAAAAATGTTAAGAGCCAAAATGCAGATTTATTAATGTTATATTGTTTAAACTTTGACATTAGCACAAAATAGTTACATATTTTAAGTTTCCTTATATATAAACCTAATAAATTAACTGTAAATATATACACTGAGCATATAACAATGTGAATTGTGCTTGCACAATAATGGAAGAGGTAGGAAAAAAATAATAGGATATGGTGAGCTTCCAATGGCTGGGGGAGGGGCAAAATGGCACGGGATTAGGAGACCTAAATTTTGTCTGGTCCCAGGAATTTAGCTAGGTAATTATCAGACCATTCTGAACACCTACAAACTCAACAGCAGATCAAAGAAAAGAACAACAGCAATTCTAGGAACAGAAAAATGACCACTTTCTAGAAGGTAGGACCTGCGGAGAGGTTAATCTGAGGTGATAAACATAAAGATAGATTGCGGGGGGAGGGGCCAGCTCCCGGCCAGCAGTAGAGCAGCCAAGCACAAAATTGTAACTTTTAGAAGTCTGCTCCACTGAGGAATGTCACTCCAGAGCTTGAGGGTAGGGGAGGTGGAGCTCTCGCTGGGACCGTGTGGTCTCAGGTCCCCTGGGGTCACAGAAACATTTGGGTGCCTGAGTATGGCAGAGCCCTGCCAGGTATTGGAGCGGGGAAGCGAGCTGCAAAGACAAAGCCAAGGAGGGGGCTCTCAGCTTGGGGTTACCTTCAACTGTGATCCGCGGCAAAGTCCGGCCACTGTTCATCCAGCAGGGACCCCACAAGTGGCAGATCTAGGGAGACTCCCTCCTTCCTCCACCAGGAAGAGCCATGCGGGAGCATGCTGCAGGTATCTGCTGGGTTTGGAGACTCCAAACGGGGCTGTGGCCAGAGATAGAAACTCTAAGTCACAGGCCGGGTGAGCACGGAGCATGGCTGGAGACCAGGGAGATGAGAGTGATTGCTTTTCTCTGAGAGTGCACTGAGGAGTGGGGTCTGAGCTCTCAGCTCCTCTGGGTCAGAGACTTGGAGGCCGCCATCTTCATTCTCCTCCTCCAAAGCTGTACGGAAAGCATTTAGGGAACAAAAGCTATGGAGAGCAAAATCAAGCAGATTACTTAGCCTGCCCCCTGGCAAGGCAGTGCAATTTGGCCTCAGGCAAAGACATTTGAGAATCACTGTAACAGGCCCCTCCCCCCAGAAGAACAGCAAGAACATCCAGCCAAGACCAAGTTCACTGATCAATGAGAAGTGCAAAACACTAGAGAAATACAATACATAGAATTCCTGACTTTTTTCCCCATGACTCTTTAGTCTTTTTTAAAGTTAAATTTTTTTAATTTTATTTTTTTCTTATTCTATTTTTAAAATTTTTCCTCTTTCTTACTTTAACCTTTTTAAATTATTTTATCTTATCAATACCTTTTTAAAAATCTCATTTAATTTTCATTGTTATATTCATAGTCTATCTTTTCATTGTATTTAACTTTATTTCTTGTATACATATAGGTTTTTCTTTCCTTAAAATTTTGGGAAATCCAGCCAAGAATACTGTATCAAGCTAGGCTGTCAATGAAAATAGGAGAGATAAAAAGATTCCAGGACAAACAAAAACTAAAAGAATTTGCAAACACCAAACCAGCCCTACAGGAAATATTGAAAAGGGTCCCCTAAGCAAAGAAAGACACTAAAAGTAACAGACCAGAAAGGAACAGAGACAATATACACTAACAGTCACCTACAAGCAATATAATGGCACTAAATTCATATCTTTCAATACTTACCCTGAATGTAAATGGGCTAACTGCCTCAATCAAAAGGATCAGGGTATCAAAATGGATAAAAAACACAAGACCCATTGATATTCTGTCTATAAGAAACTCATTTTAGACCCCAAGACACCACCAGATTTAAAGTGAGGGGGTGGAAAACAATTTACCGTAGTAATGGGCAACAACAGAAAGCTGGGGTAGCAATCCTTATATCAGATAAATTAGATTTTAAGCCAAAGACTATAATAAGAGATGAGTAAGAACACTATATCATATTTAAAGGGTCTGTCCAACAAAAAGATCTAACAATTTTAAATATCTGTGCCTCTAATATGGGAGTAGCCAAATATAT
The DNA here is from genome assembly GCA_004023965.1 of Spilogale gracilis. Classification (NCBI taxonomy): domain Eukaryota; kingdom Metazoa; phylum Chordata; class Mammalia; order Carnivora; family Mephitidae; genus Spilogale; species Spilogale gracilis. Next base: position 25,610 of record PITA01023507.1, read on the forward strand.
AAACCAATTAGTAACAAAATCAAAGAAACACATTGACAATAATAGAATAATAGTAGGGAACTTTAAACCCCCCTTACTGAAATGGACAGATCATTAAGCAAAAGATCAACAAGGAAATAAAGGCTTTAAATGACACACTGGGCCAGATGGACATCACAGATATATTTAGAACATTCCATCCCAAAGCAACAGAATACACATTCTTCTCTAGTGCATGTGGAACATTCTCCAGAATAGATCACATTCTGGGTCACAAATCAGGTTTCAACTGGTACCAAAAGATTGGGGTCATTCCCTGCATATTTTCAGACCACAATGCTTTGAAACTAGAACTCAACCACAAGGAAAGTTGGAAAGAACTCAAATACACAGAGGCTAAGGAGCATCCTATTAAAGAATGAATGGGTCAAACAGAAAATTAAAAAGAATTCAAAAAAATTCATGGAAACAAATGAAAATGAAAACACAGCTGTTCAAAATCTTTAGATACAGCAAAGGTGGTCCTGAGAGGAAAGTATATAGTAATACAAGCTTTTCTCAAGAAAGAAGAAAGGTCTCGAATATACCTAACCTAGCCCTACATCTAAGGGAGCAGGAGAAAGAAGAGCAAATAAAGCCCCTGAACCCAGCAGAAGAAGAGAAATAATAAAGATGAGAGCAGAAATCAATGAAATAGAAACTAAAAGCTCAATGAAACTAGGAGCTGGTTCTTTGAAAGAATTAATAAGATTGATAAACCCCTGGTTTATATTATCAAAAAGAAAAGACTTATCAAAAAGAAAAGGGAGAAGACCCAAGTTAATAAAATCATGAATGAAGGAGGAGAGATCACAACAAACACCAAAGAAATACAATTATAAGAACATACTATGAGCAACTATACATCAGCAAATTTGACAATCTGGAAGAAATGGATGCATTCCTAGAAATATATAAACTACCAAAACTGAACCAGAAAGAAATAGAAAACTGGAACAGACCCATAACCAGTAAGGAGATTGAAGGAGATCAAAAATCTCCCTCAAAAAAAGAGTCCTGGACCAGATGGCTTCCCAGGGAGATTCTATCAAACATTTAAAGAAAAATTAATACCTATTCTGCAACTATTCCAAAAAATAGAAGTCAATAAATAAATAAAATATTTTTTAAAAAAGAAAAGAAAAGAAATGGATCCTCAACTCTATGGTCAACTCATCTTCAACAAAGCAGGAAAAAATGTCCAATGGAAAAGACAGTCTTTTCAACAAATGGTATTGGGAAAATTGGACAGCCACATGCAGAAAAATGAAACTGCACCATTTCCTTACACTACACACAAAAATAGACTCAAAATGGCTGAAAGACCTCAATGTGAGACAGGAATCCATCAAAATCCCCAAGGAGAACACAGGCACAACCTTTTGACTTCAGTCACAGCAACATCTTTCTAGAAACATTGCCAAACAAGGGCAAAAAATAAACTATTGGAACTTCATCAAGATCAAAATCTTTTGTACAGCAAAGTTAACAGTCAACATAACCAAAAGACAACTGAAAGAATGGGAGAAGATATTTGCAAATTACATATCAGATAAAAGGCTGGTATCCAAAATCTCCAAAGAACTTATAAAATTCAAATAATCCAATCAAGAAATGGGCAGAAGACATGAACAGACATTTACACAAAGAAGACATCCAAATGGCACACAGACACATGAAAAAGTGTTCAGTATCACTCAGAATCAGGGAAATACAAATCAAAACTGCAGTGAGATAGCACCTCTGACAAGTCAGAATAAAATTAACCAGTAAGGAAATGACAGGTGTTGGCAAGGATGCAGAGAAAGGGGAACCCTCCTACACTGTTGGTGGGAATACAAGTTGGTGCAGCCACTCTGGAAAACAGTATGGAGGTTCCTCAAAAGTTGAAAGTAGAGCTACCTACGACCCAGCAATCACACTACTGGGTATTTACCCTAAAGATACAAATGTAGTGATCCGAAGGGGCACATGCACCCAAATGTTTATAGCAGCAATGTCCACAATAGCCCAACAATGGAAAGAGTCTACTTGTCCATCAACAGAAGCATGGATAAGGAAGATGTGATACATATGTATGTTTATACATATATACCATATACACACAATGGATTACTATGCAGCCATCAAAAAATGAAATATTGCCATTTGCAAGGACATGGATGGAACTAGAGTGTATTATGCTAAGCAAAATAAGTCAATCAGAGAAAGAGAATTATCATATGATCTCTCTTATATGAAGAATTTGAGAGGCAGGGAGAGGGGTTGTGGGGGAAAGGGACAGAAAAATGAAACAAGATGGCCCAAGAAGGGAGACAAACCATAAGAGACTCTTTTTTTTTTTTTTTTAAAGATTTTATTTATTT
>PITA01023508.1:0-27890 GCA_004023965.1 Spilogale gracilis
TAAAAAAAAAAAAAAAAATGCAGCCCACGGGGGGCCCTCTCCAGATAGTCCACATCTCAGAATAAACTGTCAAAGATTTTGAAATAGACCAAAAAGAGTTATCGACTGTCTTCAAAGCAAGAACGGTCCTTGTTAGAACATAACTTTCCAAGTTATCTCATCCTATGGGATGACTTTTATGGCCTTTGAGATATCCTGCAACTCTGTTAAGTTGTAGGAAACTGATAGACAGTGCAAACAATTCTTGTCTGTAGACAGGAAACTTAATTGTTTGGTGGAGAGACAAGGGATCCTCCTTAAAGCCAAAGTTGCAACTATTTGAAGTTTATTTCATGGTGTGTGTGTGTGTGTGTGTGTGTGAGAGAGAGAGACACACATACATACTCTTTCTTTGCAAATGCCTTGAATTTTCCTTCAAACAGGCTGTAAACTTACGGATTTAATCTGACTGGTCCCCTCATCAATTAATGAATTTTTTTGTATTTGTATAAGAGTTCTGATTTTACCCTTTAAAAATTATCTTTTAAGACCCATAAGCAAGCTAAATTCCAAACGGATGCCAATATTGTGTAGTAGCTGTTCTACGAAGGGAAAAACAGGTTCCAGAAGGTCAACAGTCAAGGCGCCTGGGTGGTTCAGTTGGTTAGGCGACTGCCTTCGGCTCAGGTTGCTCGGCGGGAAGCCTGATTCTCCCTCTCACTCCCCCCCCCTCCTTGTGTTCCCTCTCTGGCTGTGTTTCTCTCTGTCAAATAAATAAAATCTTTAAAAAAATAAAAATTAAAAAAAGGTGGTCAACAGTCAGTTCTTTTAACCCCACGTACTCTGCAGTGCTGGCCCAAGCGAACAGGAAGACAATCAAGCCTCCATTTTTACCCCTCGACCCCTCCTCTACCAGCCAACAGTCTCCAGCTTCCTCAGGACTTTCACTGGCTCTGATCTCAGAAATTCTTAAATTTCAGTGGTAGGACAGGAAAGATGCAGGATGTTGGAGCAAGGCTCAAAACCTGCCTAGTGATTATAGAAACATACATGAGGGGGTTCTGGGCGTGGTCTCTGCAGACTAGCTGCCGAGCTCCCCAGCTCAGAGCCCTGGGGACCCTGAGCAAGTTAGCCATAGCAAAAAGCCTGTTTTCTCGTCTATAAAGCATGTGCCTCAGAGGACGGCTGCGGGCATTACATGAGAGAACACATGTGACACTCAGCAGTCTGGCACATAGGAGAGACGCAATAAACATTAGCTTCAGTAGTCTTTTGACTGAGAACAAATTGAATGTCATGTCAAATAAAAACAAGAACGACAGTAAAACCTAACTGCCACCTGTAAATCGCATTTGTCACATCCTTTCCACTCCCATCCCCAGAACACCCTCTGGGTCTCCATCTCTGACCTGAATCACTCAACGTCTCCTATCCCGCGCGCACTGTTCTCATCTCATCCACCTCAAACCATCCCTCCCCGCCCCCCTTTGCCCCACGACAGCCAAGAGAAACATGAGAACCACGTAAGTGATTTTATATTTTTTGGTAGCCAGATTTTTAAAAAGTAAAAAGAAACAGAATTTTCATAGTACATTTACCCAATTATATACAGAATATTACTTCCACATGTGATTAATACAAAAATTTGAGATATTTTACATTTTTTTCTTTTCTGGTTACAGCCTCAAAATCTAGTGTATTTCAGACTCATGCACATCTCAGTTCGTACCGCCCGCACTTCAAGTAGCCTCAACTCTAGCTGCTTCCCATGTCTTTCAGAAAATCCAAATTCACTGGCCTCGCGAATCAGGCCCTTTCCAGTCTGGGTCCTCCTCGGCTCTTCCACACTTTTGCCACACTCCCTGCCTGTCCCCGCTCCTTAGCTGTGATTGCCCCCAGCTGGGATTGCCCCCAACTCACAGCACCTGGTATACCTCTCCTCCCACAGGACACGCGGCACCTGATGCCAGCCGCCGGCTGTTTCTCACTCAACATGCCACTTGCCCCTTTCCCACAAGGGCTTCCTTACCAAGCTGTCCCCGGCCCCTAGGAGGGCCTCCTTGGCTCTGGTGCTTTTCTACCCCACACCAAACCCTCACTCCCGAGCCAACCGAGAGTCCATCAGAGGCAAGGAATTTTGTCCTGTTCCTGTGTAACGGTAGCTGACCCAACCCGAAGGTTTCAAACACACATCAAGCATAGGTTTGTTTTTTTTAAGATTTTATTTATTTGACAGAGAGAAACACAGCCAGAGAGGGAACACAAGCAGGGACAGTGAGAGAGGGAGAAGCAGGCTCCCCGCCGAGCAGGGAGCCCGATGTGGGACTCGATCCCAGGACTCCAGGATCATGACCTGAGCCAAAGGCAGATGCTTAACAACTGAGCCACCCAGGTGCCCGATTTTTTTTTTTTAAAGGGGAGTATATGTTACCTTTACCATTTAGCTACTGATTTTGATCTAACTCTCAAGTCATTCAGCCAACTCTTAAAGCATACACATGCACGGGGTTTGAACCAAAAACTGTTGAGACAAAGGAGGCAAGCTGAAGAAGCAACCACCACTGGGACAGCCCTCGTTCCCGGGGCTTGGGTTTTTGTTGTGTTTTGTTTCATTTTGTTTTGTTTCTTTATTGGCACAAAAGTCTTTTAGCCTTAAACTGTTTTTCATAGCGGTGCTGGAATAAACGGGAAACCACAAAAATGAAGACTTCCACTGTGCCAGTCATCAAATTGTAGTGGTAAGAAAGAAGCCATCCAAAACCATCCACATCTGATTGAACTCTAAACATTTTAAGTGTTTATTAACCCATATAATTCCCAAATTTAACCAATCATTTGAAGTGCTCAGAGACAAAATTCTGGGTTTCAGTATTTTCTGCAGCCCCCCTCCACCCCCACCCCTGGCCCCCCGAAGATCAAGGCCTCCCTTCCCAGGGCCCCATGGAACTGCTGTTCTTGTATTTTCATTAGAGACCTATAAAGACAACCTCTAGGACCCTCAGCCTCAATCCCGGTTGTGACTTTTTCTTTATCCATGTTAAGTGTCTGCTCTGAGGGCTCTCAAAAGATGCTGGCCTGGCGGGTCCTGAGCGATCCTCTCTCTCAACATGTTCATCAGAAAGTAGACAACTTCGACAATAATTGGAGAACCCCTGGTTTTCATCTTACGCTCTCCTAAGCAAAAAGCTTGGCGAGGCTTCTTATGGTTTCCCCTCCTTTTACAAAAATCTGCCTTCTAAGCAAAAGCTTCTGTTTCCTAGTAGCAGCAGATACTCTTTTAAAACTCAGTTTAAAAAAGAAAAAAAGAATTGCAGTGGCATTTTGTTTCTATACTTTCTTAATATTTTCCACTCAGAACCAAGTCCAGAAGTTTATCTCTAAGTACACAAATATAGGGCATTTTTCCCTTTGAGATCCTCTGTTTTCAAATAGTCTGACCTTATAAGCTCCCTTCAGTAAACCTCCCTTATTCTTCTCTCTTTTATTAAACAGATATGCATATTCAGTGGCTGCCCAGGGCCTTACTATGGCCAGGTACTGTCTTAGACCCCGGGGTACAGCAGGAAACTGAACACACAACACCTCGGCTCTCACAGAGCTGAAGTTCTAGTCGGGTGGTAAAAGCTATGAAGAAAAACTAAGCAGGGAGAGGGGATCAAGACTGGGGTTGGGGGAGTCCTACTTTACACAGGAGGACCAGGGAAGGTCTCTTTGGAGCAGAAGAACAATGGTGCTGAAGAACAGAGCCAAGTGACATTTTTGGGGAAGGGGGCAGGGAGTGGAGGATAAAAGAATAAATCTCAAATGCTAAGACTCCGGCGCCTGGGTGGCTCAAGTTAAGTGTCTGCCTTCAGTCCAGGGATTGAGCCCCACAACATCAGGCTCCCTGCTCGGTGGGAAGCCTGCTTCTCCCTCTCTCACTCCCCCTGCTTGTGTTCCTCTCTAGCTGTGTTTCTCTCTGTCAGATAAATAAATAAAATCTTGGGAAAAAAAAACTTGGAGGCAGTATGTTACTCAAAATTTCAATCAAAGCTTCTGATCAACATAAAATCTTCAGTACCATAAAATTCTAGCCACAAAAGAAACTGGCCTGATTACTAGTTAATGCAGTTATATTAGACTTTTGAAATATAATTAGTACCTAGCCCCATGGGCTGTCAATCTCCCATTTCTACATTAATAAACTCTAGGGCTCCTGGGCACCCCACTCTGAAAACCAGTGACAGACCCCACCATTTAATTTCTGGAGACAAGATCACTATGAACACTGGACCTCACTCTGAGTAAGAATCTTTCACACAAAAATCTTCCCCAAGAAGTGAAACTGCGTAAAAATAAAGCAAGATTTCCAAAGGAGGTGTTGCTTTCTAAATTCTGTACCCTTCCACTCATCTGTCCCTTCTCCAGCCAGCTTTGCAAGCCTGCTCTCAGCCCTGGACCACTCTGAACGGGGCCTTTGAAAGTTTAAATTGGCTTTCCGCCACCACACACGATGCCGAGGCCATCCCCTCGTCTGGGGTGCCTTGTTCTCTCATTCTCTACCTCTCCCAGTCTATCCTTCCTCTTGGGCTCTCTGAAGTCCCACCTCACTAATGAATCCAAATCCCAGCTCACCTCACCCTGCTTTTTACTTCTTGTGCACACACAGAGCCTGTTCCTCCTGGGATAATCTCATTTTCCAAACAATAATATCAGGACACATTGCCAGTACATGGGTACTTGTCATATGAATCACTATAATTTCAATGCTTGGAATATTTCATAATTTAAAGTAGTATCAGGTTTTTTGTTTTTTAACTTCAGATGTACTTCCCATCTGGTGAGACAGCACAGCAGCAAGCACACTGGGACCATCTGGGAAAATTCAGAATCTATGATCAGTCACGGGCCTTGGACTACAGCTCTATTCTCCAACAAACAACTGGACTGTCCATAGAAATGAGACATCATCCTACAAAAGGATTTGAAGCTACTTCCAGCAACCTGGAGTTGGAGGCAGTGCCTGCAGCTGCAGGCGGGGGGGGGGCAGAATGCTGGCATTGTCAGGTCATTCAAAGAGCTCAGGGAGCTAGCAGGACCGTCCAAAACAATCAGCCTTGGCTGCTACACAGACCTCAGCCCTTTATGGGGTGGCCCACGTATGTGCTGCACCTCAGGTCTCTCCAGAACTCCCTCGAGACGGAAAATATGCCTCTCCTGAGCAGGCTTCTATTTTACCAGGAGGGAGAAGCAGCATGGACTGGGCAGGGCACCTACACTCCCGTCCTACCTCCTCTCAGCATCCTCTGAAGGGCCACCACCTGGGAAAGGCTCTTCCTGCTTTCCAATTAGGAAAAAAGGGCCTCTTTCAAGGCAAGGAAGACTTGATTCTGCCCTGTGACCCCGGAAGAGCGGGAAGGTCTTACTGAGCTCACGGTTCTCCACAGTAAGTACTTAATGGTAAGCACACTGGAGACCTGGAATAAACTGGGACCTTCAGGCATATTATACAGAAATGCTGACCAAGTCCATAATTTTTTTTTTAATGCTCAGAAATTTACTGATACTGCCCTCTGATCTAATAAAAGCATTCCTTAAAATGTAAGCATTTCTTAAATAGCATTCTTCTTAAATAGCAAAAAATTGGAAATCATGAACCCATTAAGCCTTTGGAAGAGAAAACTCCAAAGATCTTTTCGTTTGATCTGTGATTCTGAGATTTTTTCCCCTCATTTCCTATGTTACAATTTTTTAAAATGGAGATATAATTGATATTTAACAATTTATTAGTCTCAGATGTACAACATAATGATTCAGTATTTGTTTATATTGGGAAAAGATCACCACGATAACTCTAGTTAACATGTGTTATCTATCATCCGTGGGGCGCCTGGGGGGCTCAGTCATTAAGCATCTGCCTTGGGCTTAGGTGGAGATCCGGGATCGAGTCCCACATCGGGCTCCCTGCTCAGTGGGAAGCCTGCTTCTCCCTCTCTCCCTCCCCCTGCTTCTGTTCCTTCTCTAGTGGTGTTTCTCTCTGTCAAATAAATAAATAAAATCTTTAAAAAAAAAAAAGGCGTTATCATCCACAACTGTAAAGTTTTTTTCTTGTGATGACAACTCTTAAGATCAACTTTCTTACAACTTTCAAATACGCAATACAGGATTGTTAACGATAGTCACCATGCTACAGCACGTTACAAACCCATATGACATTTTAACTAACAGAATGAGTTAATGAAATTAACTCTCAAATGAAATTTTGCCTTTAGCAAATAAGTCAATCGTGCAGAAGCCTTGCTTTTTTTTTTTTTAACAGGAAAAGCTATTAAAAAATGTTTAAGCTTTTAGTTTCTTCAAGAGCTCTGTATTATCTAAATCATTCTCCCTGAGGGCCTCCAAATTACAAAGTAGGTAAAAGTTAAAGGTGATGGTTAGGGACGCCTGGGTGACTTAGTCGGTATGCCTTCAGCTCAGGTCATGATCCCAGGGTTCTGGGATCGAATTCCTGTATCAAGTCCCATGACGGGCTCCCCACTCAAGTGAGGAGTCTGATTCTCCCTCCCCCTTCTCTTGTGTTCTTGTTCGCGCTCTCTCTCGCGCTCTCTCTCTCTCTCTCTCTCTCTTTCCCCCCTCCCTTTCAAAAAAAAATCTTTAAAAATAAATAAATAAAATAAAGGTGATGGTAAACACATTATCTTTCAGGCTAATGTATGTTAAGGTAGAACTAATACCGGCTAACACTTTAATAATTTTTGAATAGAAGATATTTGCATGTGGCATACAATTCAAAAAGTATAAACAGCAATATAGTAAAACTCAAGTCTCCCCTCCACTCTGGCCCTCAGCCACCAGTTTTCCAACCTATGCCATTTTAGACATATTCTAGAGGGCCAGCATGTGAGGCTCAGGGGTTTGTCTGCCACACTCAAGTCAAGAGATCTGCTTGTGGCATGAAATGAACAAGAAACTGGACAAATCTCTCCTACTCTCAGACCCAGTCCCCATCATCCCACTCCCTAACACACACACACACACCCCTAACCAAAGGTGACAATGTTGTGTTGTTCCTTGTCCCCTAAATACTCTCCCATCAACCTTCACCATATGTTTGCCTGGCGAATTTGACTTTCCATATAAATTTTAGTATCAGGGGCACCTACGTGGCTCAGTTGGTAGAGTATGCTACTCTTGATTTCGAGGCTGTGGGTTTGAGCCCCACACTGGGTGTAGAGATCACTTAAAAAAAATAAAATCCTGGGGCGCCTGGGTGGCTCAGTTGGTTAAGCGACTGCCTTTGACTCAGGTCATGATCCTGGAGACCCAGGATCGAGTCCCACATCGGGTTCCCCGGTCGGCGGGAAGCCTGCTTCTCCTTCTCTCCCTCCCCCTGCTTGTGTTCCCTCTGTAGCTGTATTTCTCTCTGTCAAATAAATCAATAACATATTTAAAAATAAAAAAAATAAAAAATAAAATAAAATAAAATCCTTTAGGGGCACCTGTGTGTCTCTGCCTTCATTTCAGGTCATGATCCCAGAGTATCAGGATCGAACCCCTCATGGGGCTGCCTGCTTGGCGGGAAGCCTGCTTCTCCCTCTCTCACACCTGCTGCTTGTGTTCCCTCTCTGGCTGTGTTTCTATCAAATAAATATTTTAAAAAATAAATAAAATAAAATCCTTTAAAAAAAATAAAACTTTAGAATCACTTTGTCTCCACCTAAAAAAGGAATTTTGGGATTGTGTTAAACCTAAAGATAAATTTGTGAAGAATATTAAGCCTATAGTGAGTCTTCTGTGGGATGCCTGGGTGGCTCAGTCGTTACGGGTTACATGTCTGCCTTCGGTTTAGGTCATGATCCCAGGGCCCTGGAATCGAGCCCTGCATGGGGGCTCCCCTCTTGGCGGGGAGCCTACTGCTCTCCCTACTTGTGCTCACTCTGTCAAATAAATAAAATCTTTAAACAAACAAAAAACCTATACTGAGTCTTCTAAACCATGAACATGGTAAATCTGCCCACTTATTCAGGTTGTCTTTAATTTCTTTCTTCAGTGTTTTAGAATTTTCAGTGTGCAGATCCTGTACATATTTCATCTGATTTATACCTAAGTAACCCATTCCTTTCAGAGCTATTGTAACTGTCAGGGTTTTTTGGTTTGTTTCTTCCTGCTTCTAATGATTGATTGCTTTTACCACTAGGATATAGAAATACTGATTTTTGTGTGTTACCTTGTATTCTATAACTGTGCTAACTCACTTACTAGCTCTAGAAGCTTTATCTAGAGATTCCCATGGGACTGTCCACAGAGACAGTCATGCCATCTGCAAAGAGGGACAGTTGTTCTTTATTTCCAGTCTGTATGCCTTCCATTTATTTTTCCTGCACTGGCTAGCACTTCCAGTACAATGCTGAATATCAGTGGGGAGAGTAGAGATGATATTCCCGTCAGAGGGGGAAAACCTCCATTTTCACCACTCAGCATGCTATCTGTACATTATGATAGAGGAAGACCTTTTCTGGGTTGAGGAACTTCCCTTCTCTTCCCAGTTTGCTGGCTGCATTTACCCTGAATGAATGTTTAATTCTGTGAAATGTTTTTTCTGCAGCCATTGACATAATCATGTGTTTTTTGTTATTTAAGCTGTTCATATGGTGGATTACATCTATTGATTTTGGAAAACTGAACCAGTCTTTTATACCTGGGATAAATCATGACTGGTGGTGTACTATTCTTTTTATATACTATCCCTGGATTTGATTTCCTAGTATTTTATGGAGGATTTTAAGTCTGTGTTCATGAGAACGACCAGTTTGTTGTATTCTTTTCTTGAACTGTCTTTGTCTGGCTTCGTAAAATGGATGTGTACTTACACTTTCCTGAGGTCTCGGATGATAATTTTACTATTTTGAACACCACTTAAAAGTGAAGAGTGGTTTTAACTTTGCTTTTCTGTTAGAATTAATTTGATTTTAAGTCTTTGGCCAGGAAGAAAACTTACAGAGATAACAATAATTTCCTAAATGAAAGTGAGACTGTTTTACAAGGAGCTAGTTTAAGGTAGATCCAAGAATCTGATGCAGGGAAATCAACTACTTCACCCACAGGCCCTGTCGCATCCCCCCCACAAAGCAGGAATGGGGATGGGCTGTGTCCAACTGGCTTGAGATAAAAAGCAGACAAGGTTTCCATCAAATAAAAGATGTTATTTCTCAACCCCGAAATGTAAATACTCACATTTGCCTTTGAATTACCTAAGGAAAGCACCTGCGGACATTGACTTCCGAGTTCTTGCAATTCCTAAAATGCTCCCCTCATGACTAACCTCATGATACTATTGAAGAAGCCAAGACAAGGACAGGGTTAAGAGATTTCAAGATCAGCAGAACTAAAATCTGATTTTAAACACCTCCTATCACCCAACTTGCTTATAAAAAGTTCTAAAATAATGGCAATGCAATGTCAGAAAGTCGACCAGGCATGGGAGAGGCTTAAGAAAAGGATCTGAGGCAAAAGAGCTTCCCGAGAGGTCTTTCTGGAACTGAAATCCTAGGGGCACCTGGATGGCTCAGTCTTTTAAGCGGCTGCCTTGAGCTCAGCGGGGAGTCTGTTTCTCCCTCATCCACTCCCCTGGTTCTAACCCCCACTCACGCTCACTCTCTCTTTCAAATAAAATCTTTACTAAAAAAAAAAAAAAAAGAACTGAAATGCTGACTCTCTTGGCACCTCTGAGAAGGCCCGTCCCCTCACTGAGGGAGGTGGACAGATCTGCTGGGTGAGGGCAGGACCCCACACGAGAACTGCACACCGGCACCAGGGCCACTGAGAAACCAGAAAGCCTTGGAAGCCTCTTATGTATGCAAGTCACCCAAGCCATCTCCAGGCCAAAAGCCACAGAAAGGTCGCCTGCTCTGTGCAACTCAAAATGACAGGTTCAGGAGGCAGCAAAGAGCATACTCGGAAAGCAGACTGCCACAGGGTTCAAACCCCGGCACTACCACCCACCAGCCACGGGACCTTGAATGAGACGCCACCTGTGTGCCTCAATTTCCCCATCCATAACAGGGGAATAAGTACAGTAAGCTCTCACTAAATAATGCCTGCTGTTATTATTATTCAGAAAGTCTGAGATAATCCAGGGCCTGTCCTCTTCTGACCCTGTCCTAAATCATGGTATAAATGACACTATGCCTTCCCCCACCACCCACCCACCCACCCCCAGCCCAACAGCAAAACTCTGCTTTCAACCAAGCTGAGGAGAAAAGGCAAAAGGCCTACATAACTATTCCATTAAATGATGTCTGGGGGATAAAAGCCGTTAAGTAATCTCTGAATCCACATTCACAAGAAGTATTTAAAGCAATAGTTCAAACCAAGTCTTTCTGCACAAAAAAGTGCACTTTTATTGTTTTATATAACCACAAGACATTCTCTCCAACTAAGAGACAGGCATAAGTTTCATTTTTATTTTTTATTATTTTTTTATTTTTTAAGATTTTATTTATTTGACAGAGAGAAACACAGCCAGAGAGGGAACACAAGTAGGGGGAGTGAGAGAGGGAGAAGCAGGCTTCCCGCCGAGCAGGGAGCCCGATGTGGGACTCGATCCCAGGTCTCCGGGATCATGACCTGAGCTGAAGGCAGTCGCTTAACCAACTGAGCCACCCAGGCACCCCATAAGTTTCATTTTTAAAAATTTGACCAATAGGGATGACTGGGTATCTGAATCACTTAAGCACCTGCCTTGGCTCAGGTCATGATTCTGGGGTCCCGGGATGAAGCGCCATATCAGGCTCCTAGATCAGTGGGGAGCTTGCTTCTCTCTCTGCCCCTCCTTCCACTCATGCTTGCATGTTCTCTCTCTCTGAAATAAGTAAATAAAACCTTTAAAAAAGTTTAATCCATGAAAATACACTGATCAATTTTCACATTTCAGATTAGTTTTACTATCAAAAACATCCCATTTAAAATATCAATTTTGGGCGCCTGGGTGGCTCAGTGGGTTAAAGCCTCTGCCTTCACCTAAGGTCATGATCTCAGGGTCCTGGGATTGAGGCCCACATCAGACTCTCTGCTCAGCAGGGAGCCTGCTTCCTCCTCTCTCTCTGCCTGCCTCTCTGCCTACTTGTGATCTCTCTCTCTGTCAAATAAAAATACATATATATATCAATTTAACTTTTTTTTAAATATTTTATTTATTTGACAGAGAGAAACACAGCCAGAGAGGGAACACAAGCAGGGGGAGTGAGAGAGGGAGAAGCAGGCTTCCCGCCGAGCAGGGAGCCCGATGTGGGACTCGATCCCGGATCTCCGGGATCATGACCTGAGCCGAAGGCAGTCACTTAACCAACTGAGCCACCCAGGCGCCCCCAATTTAACTTTTTTTTTTTTAAGGTTTTATTTATTTACTTGAGAGAAGGTGAGTGAGAGAACCCAAGTGGGGTGAGGGGCAGAGAAAGAAGGGAGACTCCCCAACCAGCAGGGGACCCAATGCAGGATTCTATCCCAGGACCCTGGGATTATAACCTGAGCCAAAGGCAGATGCTTAACGTCTGAGCCACCCAGGTGCCCCATCAATTTGACTTTCAAATTACTAGGAAGTTGGGGCACCTGGGTGGCTCAGGTGGTTATGCGACTGACTCTTTATTTCAGCTCAAGTCATGATCTCAAGGTCCTGAGATTGCTTGGGGCTCTGAGCTCATGGAGAGTCTGCTTCTCTCTCTCTCCCTTTTTGTCTGCCCCTCCCCTCCACTCACTCTGTCTCTCTCTAAAATAAATCTTTAAAAAAAAAAAAGGAAAAGGAAAGAAATCGCTAGGAAGTAAAGTATTTTTAATTCAAATATATAATTGTAATTTGGGGATGGAAATTTCATCAAGTTTCTTTAAAGGCAAGAAATATGGGGCGCCTAGGTGGCTCAGTTGTTAAGCGTCTGCCTTCAGCTCAGGTAATGATCCTGGAGTCCCTGGATTGAGTCCCGCATCGGGCTCCCTGCTCTGCAGGAAGCTTACTTCTCCCTCTCTCATTCCCCTTGTTTGTGTTCCCTCTCTAGCTGTATTTCTTTCTGTCAAATAAAGAAAATCTTTAAATAAATACATAAAATCTTTTAAAAAGAAAGAATAAAGACAGGAAATATTAATTAGCAACAATGATATCTATCTTTTCTTACACACAAAGCACCTAAAATGCCAGGTGCTAATTCCTACATCAACTCATTCTCTTAATACTTTTAGGAGGCATACTTTTAGGAGGCATAGGTTCATTTTACAATAAAACCTCAGCCCTGACATTGATTATTAATGGTTCTTTCTGACAGAGAATGGATTGCTAGCACCACTGTGAGGCTTTAATATTAAAAAGATACAGAGAGGTCCCTGGGTGGCTCAGTCGGTTAAGCATCTGCCTTCAGCTCAGGTCATGATCCCAGACCCTCGGACTGAGACCCATGTCGGGCTCCTTGCTCGGCGCACAGCCTGCTTCTCCCTCTCCCTGCCTCTCCCTCTGCCTACTGCTCCCCTTGATTGTGCTCTCTCTCTCAGATGAATAAATAAAATCTTATAAATAAAACCTTATAAATAATAAATAAAATCTTATAAATAAATAAATAAATAAATAAATAAAATCTTATAAATTTATAAATAAAATTATAAATAAATAAAATCTTATAAATAAATCTTAAATAAATAAATAAATAAATCTTAAATAAATAAATAAAAAATCTTATAAATAAAATCTTATAAATAATAAATAAATAAAGTGATATATTTATATAAAGCAGGGGTCCTGTTTCCCTCTCTCTCTCTCCACCCCCCGTTCATGGTATCTCTCTCTCTCCACCCCCCGTTCATGGTATCTCTCTCTGTGTTGCTCACTCTTTCTCTCAAATAAATAAATAAAATCTTAAAAAAAAAATTAAGTCTGAAACTTGAATGTGCACGTGAATCACCGGGAAAATCCTGTTCAACTGCGGATTGCAAGTGAGAAGGGCTAGGAGTAGCTCTCCGCGCTGGCAATGCTGTTCTGTGGGCCACACCTGGAATAGCAAGGATCGCTACAGGTTGCAAGAGGCCCCAAACCACAGCAAATGTCCATGAAAAACTAAAATGAAAAGGTCCGATTCTTCTCAAAAATACATTAACCGGGCGCCTGGGTAGCTCAGTTGGTTAAGCCACTGCCTTCAGCTCAGGTCACGATCCTGGAGTCCCAGGATCGAGTCCCACATCCGGCTTCCAGCTCCGCAGGGAGTCTGCTTCTCCCTCAGACCTTCTCCCCTCTCATGCTCTCTCTCACTCACTCTCTCTTTCTCAATAAATAAATAAATAAATAAAATATTTTTTAAAATACATTAACCATAATATAAGCTCTAATGTAAGAATTATAACACCCATATTTTCTATAGTTTGAACTTTGTAACCTCTTAAAATATCTTCATAATGACTTTTTTAAATCTAGAGGCCAAATTCTCAGAGCTTTGTGAGGGTTCCCTCCCCAAAATCCCTGATTTGATATCAAGACTGAGAAGCCAAAAACATGCAAGACTGTTTCAAGTTGCCCCAGCCTTCCAGCAGGTCCCTTTCTTTCACTCACCCACAAAGCCTCCTGCTGTTTAAATTCAAACATGAGAAAAATGGCAGCGTTAGTGAGATTTGAGGGGCTGGGCCCCCAAGTTCTTCCAGATGAAAAGCAATTCCTACAACAAAACAGCACCTTACCAAAAGGCAGTGACAAATACCACTGGCTTCCATTTCTGGCCTTCAGCGACAAAGTTCCAGCGATGAGATTGCAATGAGCGCTTTATACGAACTACTTACTTTCATTCTTTTACCAGATCCTTTGAGTGGCAATTTCTCTTTACTTTCAAAAAAGTCCACAGGATAAACAAAGCAAGGTACTTAACAAGGCCCTATTTTCCACCTGGGTCCAAGTTCACGCCCTGCTTTTTTTTTACTCATTTCTGATTATGGGTGCTGTACTCAAACACTGGCTAGCTGCCTCTTTTAAAAGGCACCGCCCTCCTCCCTCCCCCAACCTCCTCCATTCTCTTTGCTAACAGCAATGCCTAACTACAGAACCAACACATCCCCGAGAACATTCCAGCTCACCGGATAAGGTCAGTTTACAATTCAAGATTGGGATAACCCATTCCATTTGTCTTTCTTTGGAGTCCTTCAGAAATATCCCCTGGCCATCAGCAGAACAAGCCGGAGAAGGAGAAAATAGTCTCTGATTCTGCAATTTACAAATACTGGGACTTTACTTAAAGGGTGCCTGCATTTTATATTATTCCAAGGGATGTTTATCTATGTACTCAGGTAAGCATAAGCCCAGTGCCTGGAAGAAAACAAAATTTGCACATACATTGCAGCTCCCTGCAAATGGCTTCTCAGGCTGAGACGGTGATAAAGTTTTGCTGCCGGACCTCAGAGGAAGACCTACCTGTGACAGGGAATATGGGGACACTTTTTTTTTTTTCTCCCTGAACTGGGGCATGCCTTGTCCACAATAGAGGTAAGCAACTACTTGGGAGAGGCCTGTTACAAAACCATGAAAGCGGGACGCCTGGGTGGCTCAGTTGGTTGAGCAACTGCTTTCGGCTCAGGTCATGATCCCGGAGACCCGGGATCAAGTCCCACATCGGGCTCCCTGCTGGGCAGAAGCTCCCTGCTTCTCCCTCTCTCACTCCCTCTGCTTGTGTTCCCTCTCTGGCTGTGTTTCTCTCTGTCAAATAAATAAATAAAATCTTTAAAAAATAATAATAATAATGAAAGGGACAGAGCTGGCAGGCCCCTGCCCCGAATACCCTCAGAGGCTGAAAATAAGAATTCTGAGAAATGAGCGACAAGTCTGTCGCAAAGTTCTCTGTTTCAACACTGGTTGTCCTCCTCCGGTGATTTAACTCTGGGTACCAATTGAGCAATGCCAGTCACGGTGCTAGGGCAGCGGCTTCAGGGATGCTGGTTGGGTCTTCTAGGTTAATCAGAGGGAATCACGCCTCTGCAGTATAAACTGGAGACTCTGAGGGGGAGGTGTGGGCACCCCCACTGCATCTAGGCCACGACTCCATTCAACACATTTATTGAGTGTCTCCTCAGTGCTCAGCATGCACTCTGCTAGGTGCGGAGGAGGCAATCAAGCCATAGTCCCCGATGGTGGAAAAAGACACAGAGAGGGCCTTCAGGGGAGGTGGAGGTTGTACAGGCCCCGAAAACCTGCCACAAATTGCTGGAACAAGGAGTCACTTAGGGGACAGCATGACCTTCGCTGACCACGAAGCCCAATAATGGAAAAGGCTCCAGACGGCGAAGGCGAGAGTGAACAGGTAGGCCCAGGGGGCAGGTGTTCAGGTAGGAGGCGCACAGCTGAGGCTGCAAGGCTGGAGAGGACATGGTCCCCAGGGAAGGTGGGAGGGCGGCCCCGGACCCCGCGAGGAAGAGGGGGCGCGAGGAGCTGGAGTCTGGCCCCGGGAGGCGAGTGCGCGGCCGCGGCCGGCCAGGCCTGCGCCCCCGAAGCAGGAGCGGGGAGGGAAGGCACCCGGCTAGGCCGCCCGCCCGCACCTGGGGCCCCGCCCGTCACCTACCACTTGGGCGACCTTGAGGCAGCCGAACGCGCCGCGCAGGTAGTCGGGGTCGCAGCGCAGGCCGGCCAGCCCGCGGCGCTGGCTCACCGGCTCGGTGGTGGGCTGGTACGGGCTGCTGGCTCCCGAGATCATGGAGGTGCTCGAGGCCTCGCCCTCGAAGCCGTCCAGCTCCTCGCCGCTCCGCATGCTGCCGCCCGGCCCCGGACCGCCTCGCGCGGCCGGCCCCCGGCGCCCGGAGCTGGCGGGCTCAGCGGGGTCGCCGCATTGCCGCCGCCGCCTGCCTGACCGCCCGCGGCCCGCCGGGCCGCCGCCGCCTCCTCTGCGCCCGCCGCCCGGCTGCAGCCGCGGCTCGGTCCGCTCGCTCTCGGCTCCCGCCGCCTCGGCAGCGGAAAGGGAGGGAGGCGGGAGCAGGCGGAGAGGGAAGGAGGCGGGAGCCGGCGCGGCCGGCCGGGAGGGGGCGGAGCGAGTGCCCACCCGCCGGCGGCTCGGCGGCGCTCCGCGGCTGGGGCGAGACCCAGGCGGCGGCCCGCGCCTAGGGCCCTGGGGGGCGGGGCCCAGGAGGGCGGGGCGTCGTCTCCTTAGACCCCGCCCTCACCTGCCTGTAAGCGGGGGGGGGGGGGGGGGGGGGGGGGGGGCTGGGGACCCGCTCCCAGTCCTGCGATCCTCCAGCGCGAGCGCGGGGGCGGTGAGGGCAGAGGGTAATGAGGGCTGAAGGAGCATCAAGGTGGACCTAGACTACACAGAGTTGCTTTCCCAGGGTGCTGCCTTAGTTTCTCTTCTGGAGAAAGTGGGGTCCTCTGCATATGGGCTAGAAGAATTCCCGGGCAAGACCAAGATGTGCTGTGCGACCCCCTGCTGCGAACGTGCTTGGTCCTGGGTGGGTCAGACTAGAGGAAGCTAACTAACGGTCTGGATTCCCACCCTGGGAGTCTTGCAACAAAGCAGAACTGAAGCCAGACTGAGCGCGCAGGAGTGAAAGAATGAATGAGGGGTCGCTTAGCATGAGATCTACAGAACAAACATAAATATCAGTTACTCCCTCCCGATGTAAGGTTCTAGATCCACCCGCCTGACCGTGGAGGGGTGCTAGCACATTGTAGACCCTTCATAAGCAACGTTGGTTGCCTCCTGGCTGAAAAGATTTTGCAATCTCTATCTAATTGTCAAGTCAGGTTAAACACTGATTTTTGTTCTGACGGGCATTAATTAAGGACCAATTTGCAATTCAAGTGTGAAGGCTAATTTTAAGCTTAAGTAAAACACTGACTTTCTAAGAATTGTCGCTTCCGTACTGAACTCTTATACACCAGAAATATTGAGAGCTTCCTATGCTCTTGACACTGAGCTTGAAGAAGGTATTGTTTCCATTTTACAGAAGGGCAGACTAAAAGCTCAAGAGTTGTAGTACCTTGTCCCCAGCAACACAATTCCATGGTAAGCTGAACTCAAGTTCCAACTTTTCACCACACACTATTGCCTAAAAAATACAAAGTAGATCGGGTGGTGAGCTCCAAGCTAAGATGCAGTAAACACCATAACTAAAATTATTTCCATTTAAAGGGATTTCACCTTTAGGTTACCAAAGATGGGAAAGCCAGTATCTTTAATACTCTATCAAACCAACAAATCTGAACTGGGCCCTTACTGTGTGCTAAGAAATATACTAGGATCTGGAAATAGACTGCCAGGTAAAGATGAGATATTGGGGGACGCCTGGGTGGCTCAGTTGGTTAAGCGACTGCCTTCGGCTCAGGTCATGATCCTAGAGTCCCGGGATCAAGTCCCACATCGGGCTCCCTGCTCGGCGGGAAGCCTGCTTCTCCCTCTCTCACTCCCCCTGCTTGTGTTCCCTCTCTGGCTGTGTTTCTCTGTCAAATAAATAAAATCTTTAAAAAAAAAAAAAAAAAGATGAGATATTGGATGCAGGCTTTGGCCTCTGTTGTCTTCCAAAATACCAGTAAAATGACTAATGGAGATTTTTTGTTGTTGTTGTTAGCATAAAACTACTGGGACAAGGGCACCTGCGTGGCTCAGTCCATAAGTATCTGCCTTCAGCTCAGGTCATGATCCCGCAGTTCTGGAATCAGCAGGGCATCCAGCTCCCTGCTGGTAGGGGAGGGTAGGAAGCCTGCTTCTCCCACTCCCACTCCCCCTGCTTGTGTTCCCTCTCTCACTGTCTCTCTCTCTCTGTATCAAAGAAATAAAATCTTGGGGGGGGGCTCAGTGGGCTAAAGAAAGCCTCTGCCTTCAGCTCAGGTCATGATCTCAGGGTCCTGGGATCAAGGCTGTCCTTGTGCTCTCTGCTCAGTGGTGAGCCTGCTTCCTCCTCTCTCTCTGCCTACCTCTCTGCCTGATCTCTCTCTGTCAAATAAATAAATAAAATCTTTTTTTTTAAAGATTTTATTTATTTGACAGAGAAAAACACAGCAAGAGAGGGAACACAAGCAGGGGAAGTGAGAGAGGGAGAAGCAGGCCCCCCGCCGAGCAGGGAGCCCGATGTGAGACTCGATCCCGATCCCGGGTCTCCAGGATCATGACCTGAGTCGAAGGCAGTCGCTCAACCAACTGAGCCACCCAGGCGCCCCTAAATAAAACCTTTTAATAAAACAACAACAACAACAACAAAACATTGGGACAAAGAATGGGAGACAAGAGGGGTGCCTGGGTGGCTCAGTCCTTAAGGGTCTGGCTCAGGTCATGATTTTGGAGTCCCAGGATGGAGCCCCACATTGGCAAGAAGCCTGCTTCTCCCTCTCTCACTCCCCCTGCTTGTGTTCCCTCTCTGTGTTTCTGTCAAATAAATAAATAAAATCTTTAAAAAAAAAAAAAAGAAAGAGGAAAGAAAGGAAAGAAAGAGAAAGAAAGAAAGAGAAAGGGAGAGGAAGGAAGGGAGTCAAGGGCAAGAAGTGTTGGAAACAGAACAGCAAATAGGCAAGTGATAACTGACTTACCAGATCCAAGAAAGCTAAACCCTAAAGGGGCACAGAGAAAAGCTCAAAATAAATTATTTATTAAAATTATTTATATCACAGGACAGAGGCCTCCGGAACCAGCAGCACCAAGCCCATGGGGGATGGAATCACTGGGCATAGTGGAGGGTGGGTGTACCATACTGAAAACTCTGTGTGTGTGTGTGTGTATCTCCTTGGATGCTAAATAATATGAAAGCAAAAAAATTAAAAATTCAATGAAAGAATTAAAAGGAAATCATCTGGATAGTAGGGCTGAAAGACAAAGAAATGGGAAATGAGAGAAAAGAAAATTCGAGCAATAGTCCAAGAGAATAAAGTAGTAAGACTTCCATAAAGTTAAAACCAAGGAAATGGAGGGAAGACCATAAAATAATAATTCAGTAACATTTTCCAGAACCAAAGCACATGCATTTTGAAGAGAAGAGTGCCCAAGACAGTGAATGAACAGGACTCACACCCAGGCCCATGGGACTGACAAGGACAAGATTCTCAAGGTTACAGAGAGGAACACAGCAGGTTTCACCATAAAGGATGGGGAATCAGAAAGGCATCAGACTTTTCTACAACAACTTTGGGAGCTACAAGGAAATGAACCAAACCCCTCCACATCCTGAGGAAAAATGACCCCTACCCTGAAATCCGGTTCTGTCTGGAGTATCAATCAGGTATGAGAGTTGATGTCTCTTTCAGACAGGCAAAGACTCCTTTTGCCCTTTTCTCAGGAGGCTCCTGGAGGACACCACCAGAATAAGGATTTATTTATTTATTTTTTAATATTTTATTTATTTGACAGAGAGAAACACAGCCAGAGAGGGAACACAAGCAGGGGGAGTGAGAGAGGGAGAAGCAGGCTTCCCGCCGAGCAGGGAGCCCGATGTGGGACTCGATCCCGGGTCTCCGGGATCATGACCTGAGCCGAAGGCAGTCGTCCAACCAACTGAGCCACCCAGGCGCCCCAGAATAAGGATTTAAACCAAGGAAACAAAGAATGTGGAATCCAGGAAAGGGTGGATGCAGTCTGAAGAGAAGTGGTGAAGATCCCAGGAGAGTCAACCAGCCCAGACTGGAGCAGCCAGAGGCTCTGAGAGACTTTTTTTTTTTTTTTTTCTGAGAGATTTTTTTTCAAGATGAAATTAATGTGTTGAATATACAAAGAGCAATACATAGTTTCTGGAAAGTTTTGAGATAAGTTAGGGATTAATGCATAGAGAACTAGGCAAATATTCATATATATTTATTAACTGCAGGGAAAATAAAATGATGCATAGAAAACGAGTATGGTAAATCTCAGGGCTCAGCTGTCATAATATTTGCATAACTATAATAATGTAAACAGCAAATGCTGATCTAACCAGAAGTAAGTAACTATAGAAGAAGGAAAGGACAGAGGGACAGGATGTGTGGCGTGATAGGAAGAAGGGAAGGGTGTGCAAGAGATCCAAATACTCATCATCTATCCCGAGAGATTAGTAGATGCTTAAAGCTGAAAAATCAAGAGGTAGCAATATACACATGTTAATTAAAATTATAAAGATAAGTACAAAAACAATCAGTTAGGGGCGCCTGGGTGGCTCAGTTGATTAAGTGACTGCCTTCGACTCAGGTCATGGTCCCGGAGACCCAGGATCAAGCCCCACATCAGGCTCCCTGCTCCGCAGGAAGCTTGCTTCTCCCTCTCTCACTCCCCCTGCTTGTGTTCCCTCTCTAGCTGTTTCTCTCTGTCAAATGAATAAATAAAATCTTTTTTTTTTTGAAGATTTTATTTATTTGACAGAGAGTAACACAGCCAGAGAGGGAATACAAGCAGCAGGAGTGAGAGAGGGAGAAGCAGGCTTCCCGCCAATCAGGCAGCCCAATGCTGGGCTTGATCCCTGGACTCCAGGATCATGACCTGAGCTGAAGGCAGAGGCTTAACCACTGAGCCACCCAGGCGCCCCAATAAATAAAATCTTAAAAAAAAAAACCAATCAGTTAAAAGTTTCAAAGTGTTGCCTATGGAGAAAAGAAAGCTTAATGAAGGTTATGAGTCTAGAACTATCTGATACTCTCACCTCGGTGCACATATGACTTTAACAAAAAGAAAAGCTAAGCTGGAGCCCCTGGCTGGTTTAGTCAGTGGAACTTGTGACTCTTCATCTTGGGGTCATGAGTTTGAGCCCCATGTTGCATTTAGAAATTACTTCAAACCATAAAATATCTAAAAACCTTTTAATATCTAATGATAAAAGTCAAAAACAATTTCTGAAAAAGGAACTTGAGGGTCCGTGGTGAGCAAGGCAAATACAGTCCCTGCCAGCATGGGCATGGAGAGTGAACATGGGAACCTGTAAGTCTAGCTGAGTATATGCTGAGTATTGCTCATGGGGTTGTGGGAATTTTCACCAAGGACTTAAATGAGCCTCTGGATCAGAATTTTGGCTGAGATTTGTTTTTGTTTTTCTTTCTTTTTAAATCCTATTTTTTTAAAGAAGACCTTAGGTGAAGGCAGAGGCTTTAACCCACTGAGCCACCCAGGCACCCTTGGCTGAGATTTGAAATATGAACAGCAGTTACCTAAGCAAAGAGATGATAAAGGTTGATGGAAGTGTGTTCGAGGCAGAGGGAACGAGATGTGCGAAGGCAGAGAGAGACAAGCCAAAGCAAGGCACCGTGAAGAGGCTCCAGTGCAGAATTCAAGGGGAGGAGGATGGCGGACAAGACCTGAAGCTAGAAGCAAGCCTGCGGCCAGTCCCTGCAACACTTCTGGGGGCCGTGTGGCAGGGCGGACTCAGAACCCACCAGTGTTAAAACAGGAGAGTGGGGGCGCCTGGGTGGCTCAGTTGGTTAAGCAACTGCCTTCGGCTCAGGTCATGATCCTGGAGTCCCGGGATTGAGCTCCCATCTGGCTCCCTGCTAGGCAGGAGGCCTGCTTCTCCCTCTCTCACTCCCCCTGCTTGTGTTCCCTCTCTCGCTGTGTTTCTCTCTGTCAAATAAATAAATAAAATCTTAAAAAAAAAAACAACAGGAGAGTGGCCCCTGACTTTTAGAACTCTGTCTTCACTGAGGGAGGATTGAGCGGAAGTGAGATTAGAGGCTCCTCCAGTACTTATTAACTGTTCCCTGTTCCTGGACACTGGCCTAGGTTTATTTTTAGTTCTAGGGACAAACTCAAAATTCTTACTTCTGGTTTTGTGTGTGTGTATGTGTGTGTTTTAAGATTTTATTTATTTATTTCAGAGAGAGAGATCACAAGTAGTCAGAGAGGCAGACAGAGAGAGAGGAGGAAGCAGGCTCCCTGCTGAGCACAGAGCCCAATGTGGGCCTTGATCCCAGGACCCTGAGATCATGACCTGAGCCAAAGGCAGAGGCTTTAACCCACTGAGCCACCCAGGCACCCTTTACTTCTGGTTTTTAACAGAAGTTAAACAGACTTCCAAAGGATATTGTTGGGAATCCCACATATTAAGTGTAGGTACAACTGGGTGTTATGGTGCCTTCCTCAGTTTTAAACTGTAAAATCTATCATATGAGTCCGTGGCTGTAGCAGTGCCTCCAGGTATCTGTCAGTGCTGAGGTCAAAACGAGGATGATAAATGACAGAGAAGTGGGCAGTGTTCCGACAGGTTCCCCAGTTTCAGGGTCTGGTCCACATGTCCAGGGCTGACTCAAGGCAACCACACTCAGAAGAGCCTGATGGATAAACCACATGTTACTTTAGTAAGTCCTGACAGTGGATAGACTCTATCGGCATTCATAATGCTGATTCGCATCTCAGTCCCCAAACTCATCCTGAAAGAATTTCTTGGAGCATAGCATCCTTAGATAGGGGCTATTCCCCAAGATACCCCAGCTCTCCTGATCAGGCTGGCTCTGGCCCAAGTTTCTCAACCTCTCGTTTAGCCCTGAGCTTAGTTCCCTCCAAGGACAACCACCTCCAGGTCTGGCGGGCCTCCTCACTCTACCCCCACTCTGCAAACAATAATTCCATGGACTCATGGAAAGTTCTAACCTCAAGAGCATCGGTCCTCCAATGGCTTTGGATTCTTTTTTTTTTTTTAAGATTTTATTTATTGGACAGAGAGATCACAAGTAGGCAGAGAGGCAGACAGAGAGAGAGGAGGAAGTAGGCTCCCTGCTGAGCAGAGAGCCCGATGTGGGCCTTGATCCCAGAACCCTGAGATCATGACCTGAGCTGAAGGCAGAGGCTTTAACCCACTGAGCCACCCAGGTGCCCCAACTTTAGATTCTTAATTCCATGAAGGACTGGGAGCAAAACACCTTCCTGAGGCTGTAGTCCCTAGTGGTAGTGCCTGTGTCACTGAGGCAAAAGGGGGTTCACATTTCACTTCATTTCTTCCTGAGGCCTCTCTCTCGCACATCTCTCTGAGTGCCGGAGGTGGGGGTAGCTTTTCCTGTAACTTGAATTAAGCAAGATCTAATCTACTCTTAATAAGCTCAGTGATTAGCAGGATCCCTAGAGACTTCTCCCTCGAACAAAAATATAGATGGTGGTGGGGAACTAGAATGTTTCCAGCATTAAGTATATAGTGGGAAGATGAATTAAGTTTAGCATTAACAACCATCAGTGTTAATATCAAAATGAACCAAATGCCCAAGAAAGTCTTATGTTTAATGTCACAAGACTTAACAAGTTAGTTTGAAACAATTTCACTTGTAAATGGCCTTTCAAGGAAAAGTACCCATACGAATTCCTTATTTCTGAAGGATTAGACTCAAAGATGTAAAAATAAACAACCCATTTTTGTGTTTGAAAGAAGCAGATGCCCCTTGTCCTCCATGGGGGGACTGACCAGACCCCTCCAGCCACTGTTCCCACACGCCTGGAGGGAGGGGCCGGGCCTGGGTGAATTCCAGGCGGGAGCAGTTCGGAGATTGGAGCTAACTGCTGCTTCTGAAAAAACTTGTGTCTTCAGCCAGAAAAATGCTCTCCAAGTCTTCTCTAAAAATAGTACTTGCTGGGATTTTCCAGTTTGACATTCCTTCAGTTCCTATGACCAAGGACAACTCAAGCCAATCCATCTGCGCCCCTTCCCAGAGATGCCGGTGAAATCCCACCCTCCGTGGGAGGCCAGTTTGAAGGTCCTGCTGCCACCAAACTTTGTGGGCACTGGACGATTCAGGCAAAGAATCGCCTGCTCAGCAGCTGCCTTGCTCCTCCCTGGCGGCCCTCCACCTTTCCCTCTTGTGGCAGAGGAGAGGGAATGGTGTTCTAGAGAAGGTGGAAAGTGTGACCATAAGGAAACGTGGGCGCTGCCTTCACTTGCCTCCAGTCCCTGTGGCCATGCCAGGCCGGATGCTGATTAAACTAGCCTGGGAAACTCAGGGAGCTGCTCTGGTGGCCAGGGGGCAACATACATAAACCACCTTTGCCCATGGCCCACTTCCACGTGCCAGCCATTGGGCCACATGCTGCAGCCTCGAGGCCCTCGCAGAACTGTGGGGGTAGTCGCTATGAGGCCATAGTGGGGGATGCTCGCTTCTGTCTGCCTAGCATCCATCCCCCTGCTTCTAATAACAACACCCTCGCCTTGTTCTGCACGGCTCCCTTTCTGCTCTGACTCCCAGCTCATGCCAACCCAGGAATGGTGGCCCCTGACCCAACAATGACCAGTTGTGGTCCCCTTCTACCCTAGGTTGGCGAGGGTGGGCTGGGGGAATGAGTTGAGCCAATGAGAATCCTACCCTGGGCTTTTTCCCTCTAGAACACAGGGGTATAGCAATTTAGGTGTATGTGGGAATCATTCAAGGGGTAGATTTTCAGGACCTCCTCCAAGACTCTGATGCTGAGGCCTAAGGTGGGGACAGGAATCTGCTGATGCAAATGTTCATAGGACACCAGACCAGTACAGTTGCCTGAGGTAGGAGAGGGCAGGGAAAGCTTCAAGGAGCTAACCTGGGTCTTGAAGGCCAAGTAGGAATTCACTTGGCAGCACGTGATCCTGCCAACTGTTCCGCCTTCTTGAAGCAGTCTCCTCCAAGCCCCAGGCTCTCCTACCTCTCTGGCTGCTCTTTTCAGTCCTCTTTATAGGTTTGGTCCCTGGAGTTCAGTATTTCTTGGGGTACTAGCTTCATCACCTTTCCTAACTCCACACCTTACTCTTGAGCTCCTGCCACTTAGATCCACTTGCCCACTCAATGGCCCCCCTGGGTTCTTGAATTCCTTGAGGCTGAAACATAAGTCATAATCCCACCTGCCGGCACCCCAACCCTGCAACCCTGCCTGTTCCTTTATGAGGCCAATAAGGGGGAGGGGTGAGGAGGGGGCAGGAGGCATTTTTAACATACATTCCATGTGCCGGACACTGCTCTGCTCGTTTTTTCTTTTCTTTTTTTTTTTTTTTTTAAGATTTTATTTATTTGACACAGAGAAACACAGCTAGAGAGGGAACACAATCAAGGGGAGTGAGAGAGGGAGAAGCAGGCTTCCCGCCGAGCAGGGAGCCCGATGCGGGGCTCGATCCCAGGTCTCCAGCATCATGACCCGAGCCGAAGGCAGTCGCCCAACCAACTGAGCCACCCAGGCGCCCCTGCTCGTTTTTTCATGTATTACCTCATTTAATCCTCAGAATAGACCAATGAAGAAGGTTAACTCCTAGATCTCCTGCAGAGTTCAAGCTAAATGTCAACTCATCCAGGAACACCTTCCTGAGTCCCCAGTCTGGGTCAGGTGCTCCTGCCCTGGCTTCCCCAGCCCCTTGCATCAAAGTACTTACCAACCCAGCCGCAGCCCTTCCAGACCAGGATCTGTGCTGTGTCCCCTGGGCCTGGCCCAGGGCCAGACATGGGGTAAGCATGCAAGGAACCACCTGTGGAATAAAGGACCATATTCACTGGTTTTGTCACCTCTGATGAGATGATAACTTCTGTGGTCCTCGGTTTCCTCATCTGTAAATTGAAAAGGGTTTAGGATTGTGTCTGAGACAAAGTAGACACTCAGAAAATGTTCACTTATTATTGTCACTAGGCTGACAGAAAGGCCCATGGAGTTCGGAAAGAGGTGAGCAGTCTGAGTGTGTGTTCTGACAGGGAGGGTTCAAGGGTCTGTGAAGGGCAGGGTCGGGGAGATGGCAGGGGAAGGAACGGATGGGCGGGGGAGGTTGGGAACACTCTGAAGACCCCTGCACTGAGGAAAACCTTCAGAGTTGCACTGGGCTCTTTAAGCAGGGGACTGACAAGATCAGATTGGGATGAAAACAAAAAGCAGAGATGAATAATTCAAAGTCTTATCTTCCCTATCAAATGGATAGCAGACTCTGTTACCTTAAATAATGTAGACAGTCTTTTAAAAGAAAAAAGTTCTCAGAGCTCCCAAGAAGACATCTGTGGATGCCTGGGGATCCCCAGACCCATTTGGGAAAGACCTGGTGCAGCCAGAAACATGTGATCTTGAAGGGGGGATTGGAGGTTGCCTGGATCTGTGGGCAGCCGAGCCAAGCCTCAAAGGAGGGACAGGCCTAAGGCGAGTGGTCAGAGTGGGCAGGAAAGTATGGCAGTAGGACAAGCCAAGGGCAGAGTCCAGGAAGCCTGATTAGAGGAGGGAATGAAGTAGCAGCTGAGGGACATATTTACTGAAGTCATGGGGGCGGAGTGGTTTTAGGAACTATTGTGGAAGGCACAAATGTTACAAGGCTTTTGCCCTTTAGCCTGCATACCTGGGCAGACTTGAAAGTTGTTTGTTTTTAAGATTTTATTCATTTATTTGAGAGGAAGTGCACAAGCAGTGGGGAGAGGCAGAGCAGGGAACCTGAGGTGGGGCTTGATCCTGGGACTCTGGAATCATGACCTAAGCTGAAGGCAAACACCACTGACTGAGCCACACAGGCGCCCGGAAGTTGTTTGTTTTAGTTAAATGTATTTACTTGGGGTCACCGGGGTGGCTCAGTTGGTTTAGCATCTCTTGATCTTGGCTCAGGTCATGATCTTGGGGTCATGGGATCGAGCCCCACATGGGGCTCTACACTCAGCAGGGGGTCTACTAGAGTCGCTCTCTCTCTCTCCCTTTCCCCCTCCCCCTGCTCACATGTGCTCTCTAATAAATAATTTTTTTAAAAAATGTATTTACTTGGAAACAATCTAAAAAAAAAACAAAACAAAAAAAACCCCACAACCCTCCAAAAAAACAAAAGCCTATAAGTACAGTACAAAGAACTTTTTTCCTCTTGACTCTTTGAAAGTTTCCAACCAAATTCCCATCACACCCAAATACCTTAGTAGTACATATGTCCTACAAACAGGGATATTGTCCACCTTTACCAGAATACAACCATTAAAGCCAGGAAATTATTACTGATATGTTACTACCACGTAATCCTTTGATCCCTTCAAATTTTGCCAAATGGCTCTATGTCTTTATAGCAAAGTGATCCCATTAAGGATCATGCATTGCCTGAGCTGTCCTATCTCTTTAGTCTCTTTCCCATTAGAACAGTTCCTTTGACTCGTCTTTTCACACTTTTGAAGATTACAGCCAGAATTTTGCAGGAAGGTCCTGCAACTTGGGTTTCTCTGATGTTTCCTCAGGATTAGAGTCTGGTCATACATTTTTGGCAGAAATTACCTAGAACAGTGTTCTTCTCAGTACAGCCTAACTGGAGGCACGTGATTACATGTGATTTGTCCTATTACTAACGATGTTCACGTCCATCAGTAGATGAGGCTTGTCTACCAGCCTGCTCCACTGGATCTCACTTATAATGAACAAACCTGAGTCACTTTGGGCATACAAATAAATAAATATAGATCATAATGGATAACCCATTGAATAAATCATATAAATTGAAATATTAATAAGGAATGAGAAATTGTATGTTGTTTCTGATTAAACTTTTATTTGTATCATTATAGACTCATGATTTCTTATTTTTTAATGGGTTATAATCCTTTTACAATCTGCTTTTTTTCTTCACATTGTGTCTGATTTGACTATGGGGTTTTTGTTGTTGTTTTGTTTTGGTAGGTCTCCCTATTCTTTGAGCCCTTTCTTACTGTCTGGCACAGAGCTCTCAAGCTCACTTATACTTTCCCAGCTCCAGCCCTAGAATTGGCCATTTCTCCAGGGAGCCCTGATTTATATTATTGGAGAATGGTATTTAGAAACCAAAATCTAGGCATGAGCTGTGCTCATTGGGCTGATGCTGCTCCTTGGCCCTGGTGGTGCAGTTAGGGAATGTACATATGTATATAAACACACACACACACACACACACACACACACATACACGTATGTATCTATCTATCTGACCTATCATCTATCTGTATTACTGAAAACCATGAATTCACACCACTATCCCTAACTCCAACATTCTAGTTTTCTCCCTGCTAAGCAGAGAGCCCAAAGCAGGCCTTGATCCCAAGACCCTGAGATCATGACCTGAGCTGAAGGCAGAGG
>PITA01023509.1:0-27995 GCA_004023965.1 Spilogale gracilis
GCCTGGGTGGCTCAGTTGGTTGGGCGACTGCCTTCAGCTCAGGTCATGATCCCGGAGACCCGGGATCGAGTCCCACATCGGGCTCCCTGCTCTGCGGGAAGCCTGCTTCTCCCTCTCTCACTCCCCCTGCTTGTGTTCCCTCTCTCGCTGTGTTTCTCGCTGTCAAATAAATAAAATCTTTAAAAAAAAAAAAAAAAAAAGAAAGGAGGGGGTGACTGCCACTTAACTGTATGTATACATGTATGTATATATTTTTTTAAGTAGGCTCCACACACAGCATGGTGCCCAACGTGGGGCTTGAACTCATGATCTTGAGATGAAGACCTGAATTGAGATCAATAGTCGGCACTTAACCGTCTGAGTCACCCAGGCACCCCTGAATTGTATACTTTGAAAGGGTGACTAGATCTCAAAAAAATTTTAAGTGAATGTCAAAGATAAGCAATAAAGTTTTTTTGATACAGAATGTTAGAAATTTCTTTATTCTTACTTATTTTTATTAAGCACCAGCTTAATACTACAGAAAATTCAAATTGCCCTTCAACAATCCATTCTTCCCTCCCTCACACAAATTCTTGATAAAGACCTCTTTAAGTGAAGACATGTTCCCTTTTCTCTTCTGTATAAAACTTTATCAAATAAAGGCAAAGAACTGTGTACATCTTGCTGTAAAATGCTGCCCACGGCTGTGGGAAGTGTCTGCCCAGGCTCTTTTCACTGTCCAGGTCCTGAAAGACTCTTGTTCATGAACTGTCTCTTGACAAAGCAAGTCCACCACTAACAAGAGGGGATAAAAAAGAATGAACAGTGGTGGTCAAATCACAATGCGAGTTCAAGGTAAGGTCAGAAAATACACTTACGTAACGACAAAACTTAATCTGGGTCTGTCATCCCTCATGTTATAAACTTCTTGAAAACACGTGTAAAAAATGTTTTTTTGACTCACAAGTCAGTCAAAATTATGACGACAAAAAAAGTAATACATTTAAGATATCTCACACAAAAAATCTGCCCCATGCGTTTACAATGTCCTAAGATAAAAACATACAACCAAAAATGTTTATTATATGCAATTCATTATGCAGTGTGACTCAGTGAACCTCGACGTACTAGGCACCTACTTGGAATAAAGCAATACTGCAATGCAGAAACTCAAAGTATTCTTGCCATGGAGAGCCTTACTTTGTTTAATAGTAACTACATGATACAGGGTTATCAACTAAATAGATACAGAAGAGGGTCTTACCTTGCTAGGTTTATCATTCTGAGGGTCAAAAACTTTCTCGCAAAGTCTCAGTCCCGTCTCTTGTCTCAACTGCTGCAAGTAGGCCCGCATCACCTCTAAAATAAGGAGAAGGCAGAACAACAAAAAAGTCCTGAGAATGCACCCCTCATATGCTGGTCACTGGTCTACACAATAATATTGGCAATACACTTGTACACATTCTAACAGGATTAAGATATAGAAATGACAGTCTCAATGGTTTTATTAATTACTTTGATTCAAAAGATTCTTGCCAAGAATATTTTGTGAGAGTGACTGGTAAGATAAAATCTGTGCTAATGATTCCACTCTTGACCTGTACACCAATCAAGACAAGGAAAGGAGGGGGGTAAAATGTCAAATGGAGGAAATCTTGTGTCATAGAAATGGGGTAGAAACCCTGTTCTTACCATCTTCCTGTTTGCTTGCTGGTTTGGCATAAATTGCATTAAGTGGAAAACCAGGCTCTCCAGGAATGGGAAAATTAGTGATTCCCAGCGTATACATTTCTTTTTCACCTTGGCTTTTGGAATTGCACTAAAAAAAATTATACACACACACACATACTTTACAGAGAAAAGGACAATAACATCCAATTTGTAATTTTCTTAGTTTAAGTAGATATGCCTGGGATTACTAATATATTTGGGTGCCCTTCTGCAATCCAGGGAAGCCTGGGGACTCCTTAGAATGTTTTATTCATTTATTGTTTTATTTATTTATTTATAAGATTTTATTCATTTATTTGTCAGAGAGAGAGAGCAAGCACAAGCAGGGGGAGCAGCTGACAGAGGGAGAAGCAGGCTTCCTGCCGAGCAAGGAGCCCAATGTGGGACTCGATCCCAGGATCCTGCGATCATGGTCTGAGCCAAAGGTACATGCTTAATTGACTGAGTCACCAAGGTGTCCCCACAATAATGTATTAAATGAATAAAATGAAATACACAAAATTACCAAAGAAATCAATTATAGTCAAGCACAATAATTACAATATTAAAAAACTAAATTTATGACACACTCATACATGTGCTTCTTTATTAATGCACTAAATGACAAGATCCAGGCAATGGGCCTAATAACTAAAATTCGAAGTGGTAATGAGTGAAAACAAAATTTCAAGTATCTTCGACTCTAAATGTAATATGAAAATGCTGCGGAGGTGGGGAGCCTGCTTCTCCCTCTCCGCTGCTTGTGCTTGCTCTCTGTCAAATAAATAAAATGCTGTGATTTCTTTCTTTTTCTTTTTTTTAAAGATTTTATTTATTGGGCGCCTGGGTGGCTCAGTGGGTTAAAGCCTCTGCCTTCAGCTCAGGCCACCCAGGCACCCAATGCTGTGATTTCTACTGGAGAACAGGTCACAGGTATAGCTAATTCTACTGTGGGTTGTTGCCTACATTAATAATTATTAATAATTAAATGATAAATCTCAGTTACAAGTTAGTGAAAAGAAAGATGTAATCTTTTTCCCACTCAAGCTCATGAATCCTCGAACTGTATCCTTGGCTCAGAGTTCTTAAACTGGAGTTGAGAAAGATTTCTATCTTGGGAAGATACTTGCAAAGCCTTTAAACACCAGCCTCTTATCTTCTCATTAGTCAACTAAACTACAAGTTTAGAATCCACATTCAGATTTGCCTCTTAAGTATTATCTACTTGTCCTTAAAGTCTCAACCAGTCCAGATAGCTAGGAGGGTGAACATGTATTAGTACTGTGTATTTCTGACAGACAAGTGCCCAAGTTTAATTACCTTTTGGAGTTTCTTTAGACACTCAGAAATGTACAGAGTTATATATATCAAGGTTCTATCAGCTTCATTCTGCAGGGAACGGGGAGGGAGACAAAAGTTAAAAACAGTCCTGATCAAAAACATAACTATCACATGCAAGAAATGAATTCAGGCTTTGTCTTTTGAGGACCAACAGAAAACTGTGCAGGTCTAGTTTCTACAGCATCAACAGTTCCCATTCGCCACAGGCAGTCTTCCCAAGTCACCTTTCTGTCTGCTCCGGGAGAGGAAGCCACCTCCTGCAATCCTGAGCTGTGGGGATGCCTGCCTCTGTGTCCCAGGGAGTTGTGCCAGCAGCCCCTCCCTCCAGTAGGAAAGAGAGTTTCACAGAGCTGCCCACAAAGCCTGGGGTGCACCATATGGTTGGCTGATTTTTAAAAACCTTTTCACTTCAGGATTTCTGCTGAGAACAAAAGCATTTCTGACTCTAAAGGAAGAAGCAGCTCCTTGACATGTATCTTGTTCTTGAAGAGCTCCAAGGGCCCACCTCTTGATCTAATCAAAAGGAAAATGTGAAGACTGGATGTTGAGCAAAAGCGGCATGTACTTCAGGTCAGATTTTACACAGACAGTTAAAAAAAAACAACAATAAAAACCTACACCTGCCCCTAATTTTAAGAGCATATGACATTTAGGAGAGGATGACATGTGGCAAAATTACATTTATTTACACCTACTACAAACATCACACTTAGACTGAGCATTAAATACAAAAAACACTGTGAATATCATAGGATGTTTAGACAACAATTAGACCAAGAGCCTGCAAAAAAGATTTCATACCCTGTTTGATTCCAAAAGGTCAAAGTCCGGCAAGGAGAGGCTGAAGTTCCATATTCTAGAGTATTATCAAGAAAAGTTGTTGAGGGGTGCCTGGGTGGCTCAGTGGATTAAAGCCTCTGCCTTCAGCTCAGGTCATGATCTCAGGGTTCTGGTATGGAGGACCAAGTTGGGCTCTCTGCTCAGCAGGGAGCCTGCTTCCTCCTCTCTCTCTGCCTGCCTCTCTGCCTATCTGTGATCTATCTCTCTGTCAAATAAATGAATAAAATCTTTAAAAAAAAGAAAAAAAAAAAAAGTTGTTGACATTCCTGTAACTTGCTCATAGGAAGAACTCAGAAAAGTTCTTTTTTTTTCCATTTCCCCCTCTCCTTTTCTGCCATCCTTTTTTTTTTTTTTTTTTTGAAGATTTCACTCATTTATTTGACAGAGAGAAACACAGCTAGAGAGGGAACACAAGCAGAGGGACTGAGAAAGGGAGAAGCAGGCTTCCCACTGAGCAGGAAGCACGATGTGGGGCTCTATCCCCGGTCTCCAGGATCATGACCTGAGCTGAAAGCAGTCGCTTAACCAACTGAGCCACCCAGGCGCCCCTCTGCCATCCTTCTTCTAAACTTCCTTTTGACCTTATTGCTCACCAAAACTAAGAGCAGAAAGGAAGAAAGGGTAGTTGAGGGAAGGGTCAGGATCACTGAACTTTTCTTTATTTCTCCATCTCAGGTCCAGGACACAAACGTATATAAAAATAACATAGCTACAATGCAGAATTTTTTAGTTTTGGATTGGCACATGGTAGGTGCTTTAGTACTGTTGAATGAATAAAAATGTCTAGACCATGGGTTAGCAAACTTCCTCTAGAAAAGACCAGTTAAAGGGGCGCCTGGGTGGCTCAGTTGGTTAAGCGACTGCCTTCGGCTCAGGTCATGATCCCGGAGACCTGGGATCGAGTCCCACATCGGGCTCCCTGCTAGGCAGGAAGCCTGCTTTTCCCTCTCTCGCTCCCCCTGCTTGTGTTCCCTCTCTGGCTGTGTTTCTCTCTGTCAAATAAATAAAATCTTAAAAAAAAAAAAGACCAGATATGAAATATTTTAGATTTTGTGGGCCAAATAGTCTTTGTCATAACTATTCAATACAGCTGCTGTGGCATGAAAGCAGCCATAGACAATATACTAAAAAATGAATATGGCTGCATTCCAATAAAACTTTATTTAGATAAAGAGGCAGTTGGTCAGATCTGGCCCTCAGGCTATAACTTGCTGATCCATGGTATAGACTTTGGAGGAAAAATCAGAAAGTAATACTGTACAGAGTCTAATATTAAGCACTATTCTGGGTTTCTAAGGTCATACAAACTCATTTAATTTTATTTACTCCTCAGAACAAACTTGATTGCCAGGGGGATTATCATCCCCATCAGAAAACTAAATATTAAAAGCTCTGTATTTTACCTTAATTTCATAGTTTTTGAAGAAGACATTGGCCTTGAAGTAATAGATGGCTTCATCCACAATATCTGTATCTTTTGCTAAACACAACATAAAGGGAGGAAGGCAGAGAACATTAGCTAAACGTACAAATAATACTTAACAAAGCTATAGAGAAAAAAGCCCAGCTCAGTGTTCAAAAGTCTTAGAGTTGAGTAAAATGAGGTCACTGAAACGTAAGGTCTTTAGAAACAATTTCTAGAAGAGTAAGCACGTGGTTTATTCTGATAGCTTTACTGTTTTTATAAAAAGTATACCTATTAGAAACAAATTAATCAGTACAGAAAAATATTATCACCCTAAATATCACTACCTAGAAATAACTACTATTAACATTTGGTGAACATCGTTCCAGATATCTCTCAATGCATTTATAAAAACAGACTGAGACAGACTGACTTTGATAAACTGCTGTTTAAAAATAAAGTGTTCAATGTAATTTTACGTGAATTAACATACTGCAGTTTCAGGGGAAAAAAATCTCAATTGTCATTTAGAAACACACTGGGTTCACACATACGTCTTTCTTTTTATGAAAACTGTGACTTAAAATATACTTGTACAAGCTGTTCTAGGTGGCTGGAGACTGAGAAAAGCCAGAAATACTGTCGTGACAAAGCCAGATCTCATTATACAATTTCTTGGGCGGTTTTTTGTTTTCCTTTTCTTATTTTATAAAGGTCAAAATCCCAGGGTCTTGATATCCGGCAGGCTGTTGCAGCAACACAGAGACAGGTTTTGTTTTTTTTTTTTCCAGAGAGTTATTTATATTTCTTGTCGATGACTGCTAACCATCTCACATGGCAGAAATGTGAAGTAATCCTGGGGGTTTAGTACTCTGATTCAGCTGTCTCTAACCATGCTCATTCCCCTGCTAAAGAATTTCAAGAAAATTCTAACTCTAGACTCCTGTTCTTGCAATTTTCTTCTCTGCAGAAAGGACACTTCCTTAGAGGATTTAATGTTTACAAAACCAGCTAGTTCTTCTAAACGGAACAATGTGGGGGTGGCGGGTGGGCTACAAGCTTTGCAACCTAGAAGGGTGTTTGGCACATAAAGGTGTTAAAAAGGTATCTGATGAGTGTAAATAAATGGATTTGATTAATGCTAACAGTTATTCAGCTCACCACATAGGCTTGCACTCCTTCATGACCGCAGTTCAGTTCTAATCCTGTCCCCTAGGGAAGAGTAACAGGTCATTCATGCCCTGTCTACAGCAATCATGAAGATCTGGTTTCCTCAAGGGCCCAAGAATTGTTGCAGAGGTGGTAATTAGGTATACTCCCTCCCTGGTCAGCCGCATCTTCTGATATGCTACATGGTACTGTCAAGATCTGAAAGAGTTCTTCTCAAGGAATCTGGGCCAATATTGATTTTTTTATTCTTTCTTTGTAATTTGTTTAGATTATTTTTTTTCTTTTTGATCTTTTTTCCTCATCCTTTTCTTTCATCTCACAATCAAGTAAGAACTGTGGTGATGCACCAAATTTATTTAGTTTACTGAGCTTTCAACTAATGTTGAAAACAAAATTAAAAAGGGGTCATGTCAAATAGTCTGGCAGAGGAATGAATATGGGGTCTGTATAAAATTGGCAATGAAAACCATAGTCTTAAATATTTTGAATGAAAAAAAAAACAAAAAACTTTGAATGGAACTCAGTGCAGATGCTTTCTAGATGCAGGGAAACCATGTCTAACATAAAACAAATTACACTGTTGGCAGAACATCTCAGAATGGTTCAGAGGAGTCTAAAAAGAATGGAGTAAGAAATGGTTCAAAAAAAGAGAAAATTGAGTACCAAAAAAGAAAGCAAAGATATAAAACTGAAAAAAGCAAGAGAAAGAATGTGTGTGTGTGTGTGTGTGTGTGTATATATATATATATATATATATTTTTTTTTTTTTAAAGATTTTATTTCTTTGACAGGGAGAAACACAGCCAGAGAGGGAACACAAGCAGGGAGAGTGAGAGAGGGAGAAGCAGGCTTCCTGCCGAGCAGGCAGCTCAATGCGGGGCTCGATCCTGGGTCTCCGGGATCATGACCTGAGCTGAAGGCAATCGCTTAACCAACTGAGCCACCCAGGTGCCCCAAGAATGTGTAATGTTGTACAGGATACTTAAGATATAAGATTGATGTATTGCTGACAATGAAGATGCTAAAGAATGAAGAAAGGAAGTAGATATAGATGGGGGAAGGGGTTAAAATTTATTTTCCCCCCCAGCCTTATGACAGAAAAAGGATGGGGACATAGTATTCTATAGAAGTAGCAGCATTAGATCACTTTATAAGAACTGAGAGTGATGACAGAACAGTGCTGAGAATTAAGCACATTTCCTCTTCCCTCTCAACAAAATATCCAGCAGCAATAATACACTTTCTTACTAGACACAACATATACTTGTGAATTTGAAAAGTCTAGAAAGGCTATTTACCATGCAAATAGAAAATATGAGAGCAGTCTGAGACAGAGGACTGACTGAGCTGAGAATATGCCTGATTTGATAATGTCAGAGAGTTGCTAGATGTTTCCTACTAAAATCTGAAAATAATGGAAAGAAGTGTCAACTTACTCTCTCTAGGGGCGGGTCCTTTGAACTGACTTCTGATAGGCAACAGTGCCATGTTTCCAATGAGTTTGGTGTCAGGGTCCATGAGAGAAGAGTGGTAAGCCTGTAATGGCGAGCCAGGTAAGAACACAGAGACAAATGTCAGTGGGGCAGACAAGTAACATTTCTCCAAAGGAAAAAAGAGGAAACTACCCAAAACTAACTAGGAGAGGAGGAAAAAGGGATGGTAGCAGCGATATCCTGGAGCTGGCTCTTACCGGCTCATGAACAGTGAATGTTAAATTTTGAGTAACTTTTAAATGTCTTATTTATTTTTATTTTTTTAAAAAAGATTTTATTATTTATCTGAGAGAGAGCAAGAGTGAGAGAGCACAAGCAGGGGGAGAGGAGCAGAGGGAGAGGGAGAAGCAGGTTCCTCACTAAGCAGGGAGCCCAATGCAGGGCTCAAGCCCAGGACCCCGAGAACATGACTAGAGCCAAAGGTAAACGCCTAACTGCCTGGGCCACCCAGGCACATCTTGAGCAACTTTTTTTTTTTTTTTAAAGAATTTATTTATTTATTTGAGCGAGAGTGAGAGAGAGCATGAGAGGGGAGAGGGTAAGAAGGAGCAACACACTCCCTGCTGTGCAGGGAGCCCGATGTGGGACTTGATTCCAGGACTCTGGGATCATGACCCAAGCTGAAGGCAGTCGCTTCAACACCTGAGCCACCCAGGAGCCCTTGAGCAATTTTTTAAGTTGTTTTTTTTTTCTTTTTAAAGATTTTATTTATTTATTTGACAGAGAGAGAGATCACAAGTACGTAGAGAGGCAGGCAGAGAGAGGAGGAAGCAGGCTCCTCACTGAGCAGAGAACCCGATGTGGGACTTGATCCCAGAACACTGAGATCATGACTTGAGCTAAAGGCAGAGGCTTTAACCCACTGAGCCACCCAGGCGCCCAATATTTTAAATATTTTTATTTATTTAAGCAATCTCTACATCCCACATGGGGCTCAAACTCACAACCCTGAGATCAAGAGTTGCATGCTCTTCCAATTGAGTCAACTAGGTGCCCTGAATTTTCAGGAATTTTGAAAAATTTTGAGGCAAGCTGGTTGTTAAATATAACCATGACTAAAAATTAAATTATATAAATTTGCAACTGAATAATTTATATTAAAAACAAGGTAATAAATACTCAAAATTCATTATTTCTTATTTAAAAAAATTATTTTACCATCCTCTATGATTTTAAGGTTATTTATAACTTTTGTACCTTTGTGGCAAAAATATTATGTAATGATGTGCTACTGTGCATCTTCCAATTCCATGTTCAGTGACATCACACTGGTAACTGGTGGGAGTATTTATGTTACTAAGACAGCCAGACACAGTATCAATCAGGGGTAGACTATCACCCTATCTACTGTTAAGAACCCAAGCACTGGTTTTGCAGTTCTGCCACTTCCTGGCTGTGTTTGATCAAGACATCACTCTTTTGGGGCACCTGGGTGGCACAGTTGGTTAAGCGACTGTCTTCAGCTCAGGTCATGAATGATCCTGAAGACCAGGGATCAAGCCCCACATCAGGCTTCCTGCTCAGTGGGAAGCCTGCTTCTCCCTCTCTCAGTCCCTCTGCTTGTGTTCCCTCTCTAGCTGTGCTTCTCTCTGTCAAATAAATAAATAAAATCTTTAAAAAAAAAAGAAAGACATCACTTTTCTTTTCTTAGCCTATTTCCAAATTTATAAAATGAAAGGTTATCTATTGCCCGCGGTGGGTAGGTCTGAGTTAAAGGAGCAGAGGAAATCGTATTTATGAGAGCAATTTGTATGCTGATTCCTAGCTCTGCTTTTTCCAAGATGTCTGGCTTTTAGGAACACAAGAAGCATATCTGTGCTTCATTTATACATTCATATACATATATTCACATATTCATTCACCCACCGAACAATTATCAGGCACCTTCTATGTGCAAGGCATAGTGATATATTGGTATGCAAGACAAGTATGATTGCTGCCCCTGAAGAACCTTCAAGCTAATTAAAGAAGAAATCACAGGAAGTCCAGTAATGAGGACAGGGCTTTAAAGTCTAGCTTAAAATCTGGCTATACCATGAACATTGAAACCTTGGGTAAGTTACTATACTTCCCTAAGCCTGAATTTCCTCCTCTGCAAAATGGGAACAATAAGTATATACTTAACAGGGTATATACTTGAGGATAAAATGGGATAACTTACATGCAATGTGTAGCTCAGGGCCTGTCTGGAATTCCACATCAGGAACTGAATGGTACCGACAGATTCATTAAAGAAATATCTCTAACTAGGGCTTGCTCCTTTTTGTCACAGGAATGCTTCATCTAAAGCAGCCTCCATCCTCCCCTTCACCAGCTGTCTTGTTACCCATCTATTTCCTTCATGGCGTTTGTCACTATCTAAAACTATCATTGGGGAGCCTGGGTGGCTCAGCCGGTTAAGCTACAGACTCTTGATTTTGGCTCAGGTCATGATCTCAAGGTGGTGGGGCAGAGCCCCCCTGGGGGCTCTGGGTTCAGTGGCATGGCCTCCTTGACCCTCTCTGCTCCTACCCCCTACCACCGCTCACACTCTCTCTCAAAAAAAAAAAAAATCTTTCAAAGTATTTCTTTTTCTTTATTTACATGTATATGTCTGTCTCCTCATTATAAGGTAAACTCCTTGAGTGTAGGGATGTGTTGTTCACTGCTGTAACAGTACCTGGCATGCAGCAGGTGCTCAGTAACGTTTTTTGTGTAAGTAATCCCGTTACTGAACCTTTTTCCCCTCATTTGCAAAATGGAGACCATGATGGCGATAAATTCACCCCACCAGACTGGCTGTCAGAAATGAAGGACAACCAGCCTGCTATCAATTTAATCCCACCCTAATGCACACGAAAACAAACATCTGGAAACCGGTAGCGGACCCTGCGTCTGCTCTGGCGGCCCGACACCCAGCAGGACTGCCGGCGCAACAGAAGAGTCCGGGAAGTGGGGTATGACAGTGACAGGCAGCGGGAGGGACCCGCCCCCTGGGGCTGAAGAGGAAATGGGCCAGCCGGGTGGGGGAGGAAAGGAGAAGCCAGACCCCAGACTTGAGAAATGAAAAATTAAAGACACAGCCCTTCGCTTCTCGGCTTTGGTGAACCTTTGGGGATCCTGCCGTCCTCGGGGAGTACAGAAAGAGCGAGAGAAGGGGTCGGCACCGGAGCGAATGGGGCGAGAGGGGCCGAGACAGCCTCCTCGCACGGTCAGGGTCTCTGGCCCACTCTGCCGCGGCCCCGTCCCCCCGTAGCTGACACCCCCGGGTCCACCCAGTCTTACAGCGACCGGCCCCCGTTCCTCGCTTCTTCCCTTTTCAGGCCCCGCTTCTTCTCTGACCTCTTCGGCCCGCTTCTCTCAGCTCACGCACGATCTCTCGCCGCTCCCCCCGACCCCCCAGCTCTCGCCGTCTCCCCACACCGCAAACTTGTTCTCCTACCGGCATCTTGGCAGCTCCCGAGTTTCAAGGTAGACTAGGAGGATGGGATTCGAGAGCAGCGCTTCCGGTCCGGCGGCTCGGGCGGGGTAAGAGAAGGTTAGCCGGAAGGGGAGGGTGAGGGGAAGAATCGGGGCTTCCGGTCTTGCTGTCCCGCCGCAGGCCGCTGCGGCTGCGCACGGCCGAAGGGACGCCAGAGGGCGCCCGAGCACTAGGCAGGGGCTTTGAGTGCTGCGCATGCGTAAAGTGTGCGCTAACTGGAGCTACATCTTGGGTTACAGAAGTATTGTTTTTTTTCCTGAGTTCATCTATTCAGTGAAGCATTCCTTGAATCACAGTATTTTAAATTCAACCCTACTCCACTCCCCTGCGTTATCCTTATTTCCCTCTTTTTTCCTTATGATTCTTTTAGTTTATTTTGATATTTGTTTCCCAATTCACGTCACTGTCAAAAAGGCTGGGTTTTTTTTTTTTTTTTTTTTTTTTTTTTTTTTTTTTTTTTTTTTTTTTTTTTTTTTTTTTTTTAAGATTTTATTTATTTGAGAGAGAGAAACACAGCCAGAGAGGGAACACAAGCAGGGGGAGTGAGAGAGGGAGAAGCAGGCTTCCTGCTGAGCAGGGAGCCCGATGTGGGACTCGATCCCGGGTCTCCGGGATCATGACCTGAGCTGAAGGCAGTCGCCCAACCAACTGAGCCACCCAGGCGCCCCAAAAAAGCTGGGTTTTTGTCTGTTGGGTACACTAGCATCCCCTGCGCCTCTAATAGTGATGGACGTAGTAAGCATCGATAAATATTTGATGGGTGAATGAATAAACCCAACTGGTTCGTTCTGAATTTGACAATGGGTAAAGGAACGTGCTCTGAGAAGGGGTTTATGTATTAACTCTGTACTCCCAACTTCTTGTGTGAAAACTAAGGCAGTGCACTTTGGGTTTGAATCCCAGCTCCAACATTTCCTAGCTGTGTAATTCTGGGCAACTTAATTAGCCTCTCTCTGCCTGTTTCCTGAAAATGCAGATAATACCTCATTGTTTTGTGAGGATGAAATGAACTTCATGTAAAATGCTTAAAACTCACATGACTGGAACATCCTAAAAGTGGTTTTTTTTTGCCTATTCCTAGAAAGCACTTCATGTGTTAGTTTGCCAACTGGCCCCTGTACACAGAGGGTAAGGATAGACTGAAGAGGCAGACCAATCCAGTTGTACAGGTGGTGGTTTTAATAAGCCAGGGAACTTACTTTTGAGGCTTATTGTTAAAGGATTTTGTGTCCCCTTAGTGCCTGCATTTCTCGCTACTTTGAAGAATGAAGAGGTAAACCAGACGAACAGTGGTAGGCAGCAAAGCAAAGTTTATTGAGCAAGAGTACAAAGCTCCCAGAGAGGGAGGGAGGTGCAAGTGGGTTGCCCTCAGTTTCTTAGTTTAGGGGTTTTATGAGCTCTTTTTTGTCTACCTATTAAGTTGATGCCTATGTGCTGATGGTCTTTTTATTTTTTGCTGACATTTAGGGGCTTATGTCTTACTTGCCCCTTGCCAGTGATACTGATTAATGCTTTCGTGGTTTAATTGTCTTATTTTAGGATGCTTTGCAGAAGTCATTTCTGCATTCTGCTGCAAAGCAGAATGTCGGTGCGGTCCTGTCTATGCTGCAAACAGGATGTCAGTGCTGTTTCTTTTATCTTAGCTGTCCTGACTCCATATTTTCTTGTTGGGGATCCTGGCCCTGACTACCAAACTGTCCAACTAACTCCTAACATTATCACTGGTGAGGCAGGAGCAGATCTCTTCAACCACCTACCGCCAGAATCTTTTAAGTTTATATGGAGGCCTTAACTGGATTCAGTCATGTCCAATGGTCTCAACATTCTTTCTACTGTGTCCTTAGAACATCTCCCACAGTGAAGGGTGGGAAGGGTGAAGAATCTCCCACTCTCTGGGCCAAGTTCGAGGGTCAACCAGTGGTCACATCCTCTTGATTATCTTCTCCAACATCACCTTAAGAGCCAAGTTCATTGCTGCCTCAGGCTATTTCTCCAGCTAGTCCCTCAGACCAGAATACTCTGCTCTATGTTCCCACAACTGATTTCTCATTCAGGTTTCTGGCCAGATAGTACCATTCAGGAACCTTCTTTGACAATGAGTTCAAAGTAGTCTCTTAGCCACTCTACATTTCATTACTTTTTCATTTCTTCCCATTCCTTATCAAGGTTTCCTTGTTTATGGTCTCAAGGGCCCCTCATGTCAGCTCCAAGACAGTAAGGCCTTGTCTGCTCTGAGTGTTCCCATTTTATCCTCAGTGCCTGGCACCCAACCAGTAAATTTTTCCACAGAATCATCTCAGGCTCTCGGCCAAGATAATGAAATCCTTGAGGACTGGAATGGACATACTCACCTTTGAAACCTACGTGCAGAGGAGAAGGAAATTCAATCTGGCCCTGCACTTTTTGCCCAGAGGCACTTACTGAACTCTCCAAAAGCTGAACCACGAAGAACAGCTCAAGGACCAGTGAGGGCAAATGAAGTTGCCTTTCCTTTCTTCCATAACAAAAAAA
Source organism: Spilogale gracilis (assembly GCA_004023965.1). Classification (NCBI taxonomy): domain Eukaryota; kingdom Metazoa; phylum Chordata; class Mammalia; order Carnivora; family Mephitidae; genus Spilogale; species Spilogale gracilis. Next base: position 13,913 of record PITA01023509.1, read on the forward strand.
ATGTCTAAGAATTAGCAACACCAGGAGATCAGGGTGTTTTCACCCTTTCATACTCAGGGCCATAGGGAGAGGCCCCAGTCAGGTCGGCATATTCCCAAGATGCCCATTCATGTTCTCTCCTGACTGCCCCCACGGCAATAGCTCACACCAAGGGACCATGATGCAAATACCTGAGTCCGCCCCAGCCTAAGCCCCCAGACACAAGTTAGCACTGATAGCTACGGTTCCTCACACTTAGCATGTCTTTAGTTAAAATGGATCAGTGACACTGTAGGTGTATTCCTGCTATCCAGCCCAAGAATGATTAAAAATTTAACATGAGTTGTGGGTTTTCTTTAAGGGCTTAATTTGTATCAACTGGATGATCCAGGGCCAAATGGCCAATGAAGCTTGGTCCTGGTATGAGGATTAAATGGGAGAGATCTGTATTTTTTTTTTTTTTAAGATTCTTATTTTATTTATTTGACAGAGAGAAACACCGAGAGAGGGAACACAAGCAGGGGGAGCGAGAGAGGGAGAAGCAGGCTTCCCGCCGAGCAGGGAGCCCGATGTGGGACTCGATCCCGGGTCTCCGGGATCATGACCTGAGCCGAAGGCAGTCGCCCAACCAACTGAGCCACCCAGGCGCCCCTAAATGGAAGAGATCTGTAAAATGTTTCTTAGCACAAGGCCTGGCAGAACTCATTAAGTTAGATCCTGCTTTGCTTTAGCAGGTCCTGGCCCATGACAGATGCTAGAGAAATACTTGTTGACTTTCCACGCTTTCACACCCACTGCTATTAAACTTAAAAACACTGAAAATAATTCAACCAAGGCACACATTTAAAAGGAAAAAATGTCTTTTGCATTTTTGTGTGCATCTATTATTATTCCAGGAAAGTATAAACTTTTAAATGCTCAGTGACTACAAACTGCATTTTTAAAGAAGTCATGGACTGGGGCGCCTGGGTGGCCCAGTTGGTTAAGCAGCTGCCTTCAGCTCAGGTCATGATCCCGGAGACCTGGGATCGAGCCCCACATTGGGCTCTCTGCTCAGCGGGAAGCTTGCTTCTCCCTCTCTTACTCCCCCTGCTTGTGTTCCCTCTCTGGCTGTGTTTCTCTCTGTCAAATAAATACATAAAAGCTTAAAAAAAAAAAAAAAAAGTCATGGACTATATTTTGGCACTTAGGCAAACTTATTCATCCAAAAACTTGCCCGCACTGAGTATTTCAAGTTCTGACTGGAAAACAGGACTATAATGAAAGGTGAAGCACTGTATTTCTATTTCTTTTATTTATATACATATACATATTTTAAAAGTTACTTTTCATTTTTTAATTACACAAATGATACATTTTTCAATGTAGGAAAACTCGGACCTACAGATAAGCAATGATCTTAACTATATTTTCCAGGGGTGCATGGGTGGCTCAGTGGGTTAAAGCCTCTGCCTTCAGCTCAGGTCATGATCTCAGGGTCCTGGGATTGAGCCTCACATCAGGCTCTCTGCTCAGCGGCGGGAATCTGCTTCCGCCTCTCTCTCGCCTACTTCTCTGCCTAACTGATCTCTTTCTCTGTCAAATAAATAAATAAAATCTTTGAAAAAAACAAAACAAAAAAAACTATATCCTTCCAAATTTTTTCCTTTGGACACAGATGTATATATTTTGTTATAACAATTCCTGCCTCTTCAAAAAAAACCTTCAAAAAAAAAATGCAAACCACAAAAGTAAAGGTAGATTGGGTCCTAACTGTACCACAGATGCTCATTTATATCATATACAAGTCTATGTGCATTCATGTCAATTTCAACATTTAATATCTAAATTGATGCTGTTAAAATAATACTAGAAGATTCCATTTGAAACACCAGCCATTTCAGAATGACTAGAATTTGATTCAGGCGTGCTGCTGATAAAAAGCCAAGTATTACTTTTTTCATTAAAATAAGTAGCGTTCTAGTACTGCACCCTTCGAAGAGAAGAATGTCTTGCTGGTTCAGTCACAAGTCTTTCACTTATACAGTTACTCTGATAAATTTTCACTCATTCTGGTGTCCTTGAAAATATTCATCAAACATAGAAGAAGAGTCATCTTCATGTTCCTGACACAAAGGAAACACAAAACAGAAAATATTCATTTCCCCTAAGTTAGACCTAGTATGTGCTGACCTATTTTTCAGGTAATGCTCTCCCAGGAGGTAATGCCCAGTTGCATTAGAGATGTCTTTTACAGTGGCAAAAGGCAAGACTGATAGAATTTTTCCAGTTTTGTGGTAAATTAAAGTACTTATACCTTGTTGGAAGCATTTTTACTTGAGTTTACACTTGCTCTCAGCTAATTCGCTGAGATAGTGACCTATGACAACTACCATCAGGCTTCCCACTGACAAATGTGAGGGAGGCCCAAGTTTAACTGGCTTTCATCTTCTCTTTGTACATAGCCCCAAGCTCTGAGGACAAAGAAACTGGGTAACAGTGTCTCAATAACAGGAAGAGTAAAACGAATACTGCTTGTTGAGCAAAGATGTCAATTTCAGACATCCCCCCTGACACGCCCAGGTTACTACTGCTGCTAAGACAAAATCTGAGGAGTTGCTGGGATTAAGCAGGAGGCCAGTCAGTGCTGGTAAACATGGTTACCAAAAGCCAATGATCAAACATTACCTTTGGTTCTTTGAATTCTAAGTCTTCTCCATACTGAATGGCAAAATCAATATGCTGTAACACAATGTTCATGCTTTCTTCATCCGACTGATCGTAAGGCAAAAATCGAACCATGCTGTAGTCATCAATCTACAAATTGGGAATTTCATAAAAGGTCATTCTGAAGCGGCACAAAATACTTAATTTTCAACTTACATTTTAGTTTATAACTAGTTACACTTCTGATTAAAAACTTCTGTATGTGGAAGGAGGGAGGAGGAGGGGCACAGAACAAAAGCAAATCATCAATTTTCCTGACCTCTAACCTCCCAGAACACTCATTAACTTATTACTTAACTAGACACCTACTATTTCATAGATATTTATATGAATTCAACAATCACTGGAAATTTCAAAAGGGCACAGACAGTTCTGAACTCCCCAAATGGTCTGAAATACTAGACATGTCAGTTAACTTACCAGCTATCACCAATAACTACATCTAAATTAAACTACGGATGGGCCAGTCCACAGCCTGCCCCCACCTCCCTCCCCTTTGCAAGGAAATAGGACGGGACTGTGCTTTCCATAACGGTGGCCACTGCCTGGCTACGGGTAAAGAACTGACCAAGTCATTTAAAAAAAACTTGAAAAACTTACTAGTCCACATACAGCTTTAGTCAGTTTTTTGAATTTTTTGCTTCTTAAGTCACTTGCGGAATCGTCTAATAATGAATACATGTCTGGGTCTAGAAACCTTCAAAAGTGAGAAAGAAGACTGATGAATAAAAGGAAGAATAAATCAGAAAACTAGATTTGTAGACTAACAGAACCTCACATCTCTGCAATTAAGATTTGATGATAATGCAAGAAGTGAACTCACTTTTCAATTTCCTTTTTAGCTTTCTTGCTCAGCAGATCCATTTTTGTCATGATGTTAACTTGTGGAATTTCTAGAGAGATCATAGCACTCAGGGCTGCCAAGATGCCAGAAATAAACTGAAGGAGGGAAGAGAAGAAGGAAGATGAACTGTTGCGAACAAAATTCGCTGTTCTAAAAGAGAGGCTTCTGCTCCTCACAGGAACACAACTGGTGTTAAGTAAAAGAAATGCTCATCCTAGGGGCCCCTGGATGGCTCAGCTGGTTAAGCAATTGCCTTATGCTCAGGCCATGATTCTAGAGTACAAGGATCAAGTCCTGCATCGGGCTCCCTGCTGAGCAGGGAGTCTGCCTCCCCATCGAACCCTCACCCCTTCTCGTGCTCTAATAAATAAATAAAAATCTTAAGAAAAAAAAAAGAAATGCTCATCCTAAAGAAAAGATAGTTTGCTAATCAGATGGTTGGCTTCCAAAGGTGAGAATAAGGAGGGAAGGGGCAGATTTGATTTACAGTGATCATGGGGCACCTGACTGGCTTGGGTGGCAAAACATGTGACTCTTGATTTCTGGGTTGTAAATTCAAGCTCTGCCCACGTTGGGTATAGAGATTACTAAAAAATAAAATCTTTTAAGGTTGGTGAGGGGCGCCTCGCTGGCTCATTCAGTTAAGTGCCCAACTCTTGATTTCAACTCAGGTCATGATCTCAAGGTTGTTGGTTGGAATCCCACACTGGGCTCTGTGCTGGGCATGGAGCTGGCTTAAGATCCTTTCTCTCCCTTCCCCTCTACCTCTCCCTTCATTCTAAAAAAAAATTTACAGTGATCACAAATCTCAATTTAGGGTGCCTGGGTGGTCAGTCGTTAAGTGTCTGCCTTCAGCTCGGGTCATGATCCCAGGGTTCTGGGATCGAGCCCCACATCAGGCTCCTTGCTCAGCAGGAAGCCTGCTTCTCCCTCTCTCACTCCCCCTGCTTGTGTTCTCTCTCTCGTTGTGTTTCTGTCAAATAAATAAATAAAATCGTTGAGGAAAAAAACGCCAAACACCCAAAACACAAATTTCAATTTAAATCCTATCTCCACCTCTTTTCCCAGTGAATATTCCTTAAGGACAATTAATGGGAAATACAGTTCATGAACTAGACAAAAGGCTCTGAGTATTAAAAAGTCTTATGCATCTGCCTCATTTTTCTTGATAAGTAGTTCCCCCAAATCTCTATAATACCATAACATCATTTTTGAGTTGAAAATGTGCCATTACAATAATTGAATAATAAAGGATACTAAATTATTCAGAAATGTAGTTTCTGAAATGTCCAGAGTGCTGAAATCATAGAGTCCTTTAAGGAGACGGTCATCTGTTTGTACCCACAACTAAAAAATCAACAAGACTGATCTTCAAACCTTGAACGACTCCACCATGAACTGAGAATCAACAAGAAAAACTCCACAAACTCGGAACTCCCACTGTTCCAGCTGTTGGACCAGTTGTTTCATCACAGGCAGGTGCGTATACAACTCAATCTGACCTACATGAAGAACATGACAAGACTAATACAAATGGAAATATGTAATCATCAAACTACATGAAAAGAATTTTCCCATAAGATGGTTAAAAAAGGGAAGCAAAAGTGAGTGCTACAAAGGTGTGTGTTTTTTGGGAATATTCATCAAGCTGCATGCTTAGGATGTATGCGCTTTTCTGTGGGTTCAATTATAAATAAAGGAAAATCTTCTCTCCCTTTTTAAAAAAAGGGGGGGGCACCTGGGTGGTTCAGTCAGCTAAGTGTCTGACTCTTCACTTTGGCTTAGGTCATAATCTCAGGGTTGTGAGATCGAGCCCCAGGTCAGGCTCCCATGGAACCTGCTGAAGATTCTCTCTCTCCCTCTACCTTCCCCAACCCTTGGGCACACACACACTCTCTCTCTAAAAATAAAAGAATAAAAAATAAAGTAAAATAAAATCAAACTGAGGGAAAATAAAGGGAGAGCCACAAATGATCACAGCTTGATCAGCCTCCAGTCTAAAACCTACAACCTGGCGTCAGAAGTTATGTGTGATTATCTGGCCCCTGCCAGCCTCACTTCATGACATTTCCTTGGGTTTCCTGTACTCCAGCCAGCCGGCCTTCTTGGTGCCCCAAAGCCACTCCTTCCTGCCTCAAGGCTTCTGGCATGCTGTACCTCTGCCTGGGCCACGGTCGTCCTCACCCCACAGCCCAGCTTACAGACTTGATTAGGAGCCTCCTAATCTTGTTGCTGTGTGATGCTCCTGCTTCTTGTGGGGAGCACCTGTCACAGCTTAATATTAAATGATAACCCGGGTGATTTAGTTTATTCTGTCTAGCACTCCCACTTGACTGTGAGCTCCACGGGGACAAAGACCATGGCTGCCTGGGTCTCTCTGGTAGTCCCAGCATGCAAACTAAACACTCAGTAAACTCAATGAACGAGTTAGAGCCTAGAAATAAGAGCTTTGTACTTCACTGCAGCACAGTTAAGAACTACGAAGGCTCAGACCACTTTCTTTCACTGGGGACTGAATGAGCACAACTTCAAGGAACATGTCACATTCAAACTGCTGACTTACCTGGACAGTCAAAAAGGATATAGTCATCCTCCACATGGCCAAGACAGTTCTCTAGCCAGTCAAAGTTATTGGCAAAGTACTCCATGCAAAATACCAATCCCCCATTGGGACCAAAGTGCAGAGAGTCATCCTCCATGACGTCATCCACCTCAATCAGTTCCCGGATGTCTGCAAAGACAAATAGGCCCGGAAAATAAGAACGCCCATTCAAACACAATTACCTTGTTAGTGATAGTTAATAATTATATAAAAAGTCACATGCATAAAACTATTCCTATACATGATTATTCCTTGTGGCAGTGTTTGTGGGAACCAATGAAGTTATTGTACAGCCAGAGAATGGAATCCTACATAACCATTAGAAGGAGAAGCTGTTTATTTATTTATTTTTTTTAAAGATTTTATTTATTTGACAGAGAGAAACATAGCCAGAGATGGAACACAAGCAGCGGGAGTGAGAGAGGGAGAAGCAGGCTTCCCGCTGAGCAGGGAGCCCGATGTGGGACTCGATCCCAGGTCTCTGGGATCATGACCTGAGCCCAAGGCAGTCGCCCAACCAACTGAGCCACCCAGACGCCCCAGGAGAAGCTGTTTAAATATGGATGTGATATAATTTCCCAAGTATACTTTTTAAAATTCATTAGTTGAGAGAGTGCAAGTGTGTGCGTGCACGTGGGAAGGGCAGAAGGAGAGGCAGAGAATCTCAGGCCGACCCTGTGCTAAGCACAGAGCTGGACCCAGGACTCGATCTCATGACACAAGCTGAAACCAAGAGTCAGATGCTTAATGACTGAGCCACCCAGGCGTCCCAGTTTGTTAGTTTTTGTTTTGGGTTTTAGTCTCTCATTAAGCCTTGATCTTGGGTTTTGGGGAAGATCCTTTGATTCCTTCTTAAAAAAAAAAAGAATCCTACTTATGTAAACTGGCTTCAGTGCTTTCTATTGGGTGCAACCAAATGATCCCAAAGAAATGCAAAGCCTTTGTTTTTGAAGGGCAGAGGGAGAGGGAGAGACAGAATTTTAAGCAGACTCTATGCTTGGTGAGGAGCCCACCTCGGGGCTTGATCTCATGGCGCTGAGATCATGACCTGACCCCAAATCAGAAGTTGGATGCTTAACTGACTGCACCACCAAGGCGCCCCTAGAATCTCTTTTCCTACAGAAGATGATGATTTCGTACCTCCTCTTCATTCAGCTCCTGCCTCCCCAGCCCCATTCACACCCACTTCCGGCCACCCTCACGTCCTGATGGTACCCGTGTCATTAACAGAAATCAGAAGCCAACAAAAGGGAATTTCCCATATTCCAACCACAAGTATTACATGGTATCTTCCACCCTGCCTTCCTTTTGGTTACAAAGAAGCATCCTACTCCTGGGGCACCTGGGGGCACAGTCAGTGGGGAGTGTGACTCTTGATCTTGGGGTTGTGAGTTGAAGCCCTGTGCTGGGTATAGAGATTACTTAAAAATAAAAGTTTTAAGACAAAGAAAAAACACCTCACTCCTAGTGAAGGCAAAATTGCCCACTTGTTTGGGATTCCCCTCCCCTTTCTCCCTCTTGAAGTTATTCCCACAGTTTGGCATTTACAGTTTCTCTTTTTCTACCAGATCTTTCCATTCACAAATCAAGTCCATTCCAGTCAGCACCTCCAATGTTAAAAGGCCACGTCCCTTGACCGTCCTGCCCTCTCCAGTTCTCACTCCACTTCTCTGCTCCTTTCACAGCAAGACTTCCCGGTCTCCTCCACCGATGCTGCATCACCTTCAGGTCACTCTTCAGCCCACGCCACTGAAACTGCTAGGCAAGGTCATCTCCAGCTCCATGTCCCCACATCTGACAGCCACTTCTTTGTCCTTGTCTCCCCCAACTTCACAGCCATACCTGATGTAAGCCTTTTCTTCAGTCTCCTCCTGGCTTCTGCGATGCTACATTTTCCTGGCTTTCCTCCCACCTTACTGACTCCCCCTCCTCCTCCAGACTGCTGAAGATTAGATGACTTCAAGGCTTGGTTTTGGGTTCTCTTCTCTCACCATCCTTCCTCCCAAAATGATCTCACCCAGTCCTCGAACGTTATGTTCTGACTATATGATGCTGACTCAGAAATTTATACCCCCAAGTCAGACCTTGTCCCCAGACTATTATATCCAATTGGTTCCTTGACATCATCTCTTATTTATCCATCAGATGTCTCAAGCTTAATAAATGCAAAGAAAATGGCCCCAAACCTAAACGGAGCTGTCTGCGTTCATGAAAAATGATATCACATGCTCTCTTCAGCAATTCAAGTCAAGTATCTAGTAAGATAGTCATGGTCTAGTAAGAGTCACCCTTGAGGAGCGCCTGGGTGGCTCAGTTGGTTAAGCGACTGCCTTCGGCTCAGGTCATGATCCCAGAGACCCGGGATCGAGTCCCACATCGGGCTCCCTGCTCGGCAGGAAGCCTGTTCTCCCTCTCTCACTTCCCCTGCTTGTGTTCCCTCTCTGGCTGTGTTTCTCTCTGTCAAAGAAATAAAATCATTAAAAAAAAAAAAAAAGAGAGTCACCCTTGATTGATTCCTCCCTTTCTTACACCCTTCTGGTTCACTCTCCCACAAAATGCCGCTAATTCTACTTGCAGAGTGGATACCAAATCCATCTGCTTCTACCTCCACCATGACCACAGTAGTCCAAGCCTCTTAGAATCTGCAATAGCCATCCTGCTCATCCCTGCTTCTACTCTTGACCCCCTAGAGTCTGATTTTCATCAGTGAGCAAGTTATCTTTATATTTTTTTAAAGTAGTTCCTTTAAAAAAAAAAAAGGTTTTATTTATTTGACAGAAAGAGAGAGAGAGAGAGAGAGAGAGAGAGAGCGCGCGCGCGCGCAGAAGCAGGGGGAGGGCAGGCAGAGGGAAAGGGAGAAGCAGCCTCGTTGCTGAGCAAGGAGCCTGATGCAGGGCTCGATCCCAGGACCCCTGGGATCATGACCCAAGCCAAAGGCAGACACCAAACTGACTGAGCCACCCAGGCACTCTAAGGGCCAGCTATCTTTAAAAATGTGTATCAGGGGGCGCCTGGGTGGCTCAGTTGGTTGGGCAACTGCCTTCAGCTCAGGTCATGATCCTGGAGACCCGGGATCGAGCCCCACATCGGGCTCCCTGCTCGGCGAGAAGCCTGCTTCTCCCTCTCTCGCTCCCCCTGCTTGTGTTCCCTCTCTAGCTGTATTTCTGTCAAATAAATAAATAAAATCTTTAAAAAAAAATGTGTATCAGGAAAAAAACAAATTAAAAAAAATGTTTATCAGATACCAATCCTCTCCCTGCTTTCAACTCTCCAATGGCATTCCCCTCTTGACAGATGCTACAGACTGAATGTCTGAGTTCCCTCAAAATTCCAATGTTGATGGGTGCCTGAGTGGCTCAGTGAGTTAAACCTCTGCCTTCAGCTCAGGTCATGATCTCAGGGTCCTGGGATCGAAGCCTGCATCCTCCTCTCTGCTCAGCAGGGAGCCTGCTTCCTCCTCTCTCTCTGCCTGCCTCTCTGCCTACTTGTGATCTGTCAAATAAATAAATAAAATCTTTAAAAAAAAAATTTCAGTGTTGAAAACCTAATGCCCAAGGTGATAATTAGGAGTTGGGACCTTTGGGAGGCAACTGGGTCATGAGGGTGGTACCTCATGAATGGGATTAGTGCTCTAATAAGAGAGGCTCCAGAGAGATCCCTTGCCCCCTTCCATCATGTGATGACACAGTGGGGAGTCAGCAGTCTGCCACCAAGAAGAGGACCTTCACCAGAACCCGACTATGCTGGTGCCCTGATCTTGGACCTCCAACCTCCAGAACAATGAGAAATACATTTCTGTTGTTTATAAGCTGCCCCATCTGTGGTATTATGTAAGGCAGTTCAAATGGACTAAGAACACATGACAGAACCCAAACTTCTCATGTCCTATTAGCACCTACCCACATCTTTCCTTCACACTTTATGCTCCAGCTCATTGACATCTTTGCTTTTTCTGGAACATACAAGACCCCTTCCTATCTCTAGGGTATTTATTGACCTGATGTTCCCTCATTTTGGAAGGCCTCTCCCCAGCCTGGTGAGAACATTACTGTCTTTGGATCTGGGCCCAAATCTCTCTTCCTGAGACTTCTTCTCACCTATCCTTCCTAAAGCAACTTCCCCAGTTATTCCTTCTCCGCCTATTTGCAGTCCTTATCACAATCTGTAATGTTTATCATTTTGCTCATCTCCCTGCTAAAAAGTCCATGAAGGCAAGGATAATGTCGGCCTTGTTCTCTGCGAGAACCCTGGTGTCTGGCATAAAGTAGGTGTTCAAAAGACATCTGAGGGGCGCCTGGGGGGCTCAGTCGCTAAGTGTCTGCCTTCGGCTCAGGGTATGATCCTGGGGTCCCGGGATCCAGCCCTGTATCAGGTTCCCTGCTCGGCGGGAAGCCTGCTTCTCCCTCTCTCACTCCTCCTGCTTGTGTTCCCTCTCTCGCTGTGTTTCTCTGCCAAATAAATAAATAAAATCTTAAAAAAAAAAGACATCTGAATGAACAAATTAAAAAATTTTTATTTGAGGGGCACCTGGGTGGCTCAGTCAGCTAAGTGTCCAACTCTTGATTTTGGCTCAGGACATGATCTTATAGTTGTGAGATCAAGCCCCAAGTTGGGCTGTGCATTGGGTGTGGACTGTGCTTAAGATTCTCTCCCTCCCTCTTCCTCTCCCCTGCTTCTTACCCTTTCTAAAAAAATTAAATTAAAAAAAATTAAAAAAAATATTTTATTTATTTATTTGACAGAGAGAAACACAGCGAGAGAGGGAACACAAGCAGGGGGAGTGAGAGAGGGAGAAGCAGGCTTCCTGCCGAGCAGGGAGCCCGATGTGGGGCTCGATCCCGGGTCTCCAGGATCATAACCTGAGCCAAAGGCAGTCGCTTAACCAACTGAGCCACCCAGGCGCCCCTCGCATTTTTTTTTTTTTTTAAGAGAGAAGGAGGCACACCTAAAAGAATTCTAAAAAACAGAACAGTTAAGCTGCTCACTTACACTATGATCTGCAGTAAACCCAATTCACCACAACAGAACTAAGCATGGAAGGAGACAGAAGGGAAGTATGATGAGGGAGAAGTCTACTCAATTCCTAAACTAAAGACCAAGAAAGGATATTGTCACATGTCATCACAGTGGATGTCACCAAATGACATCCAGCCTGTTGTTCACCATAAAACAGGGGAGCAGACTGTAATAATTAAGTTTTCAGCTTCTGTGTCAAGCAGCCAGCACTCATGGCCTCTCCACCCCCTTATTTTTCCTGAAGGAGGGGGACGGCACTGCTCAGGACTCACCAGCCATCACGGAGTAGTTGAAGTGCTCTGCCGCAGGATCGAGGTTCACAACTTGCACTGACCGATTGAGGGCTTCACAGTGCTGGACCATGGTGGCACAGTAGGTGCTCTGTCATGTCACAAGGCAGGAGGGGGTCAAAGTGATTGTCGTTAAGCATCTGCCTTCAGCTCAGGTCATGATCCACGATCAGGCGGCAATGTAGTGCCACCGTCTGCACCCACAGAGGGACACTGTACATCCCTTGGTCAGTATCCACTAAGGCCAAAACTATGCCTTCGCTGACCAAGAAGCTGACTGAAAACAGGAAAGGTACCGGGCTGAGAGTCGGGACACCTGACTGGGGCTCACGGGTAACTTTAGCGAAAGTGCTTCTCTACTTTGCCCCTCGGTTTCCTCTTCTTTTTTTAAAAAAGATTTTACTTTTAAGTAGTCTCTACATGCAGCATGGGGCTCAAACTTAACCCCAAGATTAAGGGTCGTATGTCCCACCAAATGAACCAGCCAGGCAGGTCCCCCCTCCTCCCGCCGTTTTCCTGTTTCTTAACTGGGATGGCCTCCATGACAACTAAGGTTCCTTGCTGCTCTAACACACAACAAGTGGAATTTAAAGGGAAGACTTCTGATCATACCACGCAGCACCTAACAACACATGATGTCTCCACCAAGATGATTACATTCCAAACAAAGCTTTAAGTAGGACAGGGCTGTTTCTGAGCGGGTGGGGGGCGGGTTATGTTTAAGCCAATGTATGTGAATGTGCTTGCCAAGGAAGGGGAAGAGTATTTCAAAATGAGCGCACACTGAGGTCAATAAATAGTCTAGAGGTGGGCTATCAGTCTGCAACTTTCAGTTTAGAGAATTCCTTAATCCTCGTGTAGTCCTTAACATACTATGTTAAAAATTTCTAGGCTACTTGTCTGATTTTCCCACTTTCTTTTTAAAGGCAGGGATATCTTTTACTCAGTTTCCTTCTTTCTTTCTTCCTTTTTTTTTTTTTTTAAGATTTTATTTATTTACTTGACAGAGGGAAATCTGTCTCTGTGGACTCCGGGATCATGACCTGAGCTGAAGGCAGACACTTAACCACTGTCACCCAGGTGCTCCTCTTTAACTCAGTTGTATAAGCCTAGAGACTAGCATGGTACCTGACACATAATAAATGGTTGATAATTATTTCTGACTCACTTAATATGTTTGGATATAAAGTCTACAAGAGCAGAAATTTGTGCGCATGTGTGTGTGTGTTTTGTTCACTACACAATCCCCGGGGCCCAGAATAGTGCCTAGCACAGAGAACATGCTCAGTGGTACTTCTAACAGTAGGCAACAAAAATTTGTAGGGAAGTACTTGTCTAACACAATTACTCTGAAAATTCATCTGGAATATAGAACATAACTTCTATCATGCTCAGTGACTTTTCACATACTATTCTCTCTGCCGAAGAGGAGGTCCTCTCCATGCATCACAGTGTATTTTAATTAGCAAGGCATCTATCAGTCTACCCAAACAGACTATATAGACTGGGTAGGCAAGGGCTATATTACAGTCACATGTAGATCTCCTACATGCAAAATAGGTCAAACCTTAGAACAATGTGTTCAGGGGGGCAGCTGGGTGGCTCAGTCATGAGGCGTCTGCCTTCGACTCAGGTCATGATCCCAGGGTTCTGGGATCGAGACCCACATCGGACTCCCTGCTCAGTGTGAAGCCTGCTTCTCCCTCTCCCACTCCCTCTGCTTGTGTTCCATCTCTGACTGTGTCTGTCAAATAAATAAATCAAACATTAAAAACAAACAAAACAAAACAATGTGTTCAAGACTGAAGCCAAGGGGCACCTGGGTGGCTCAGTTGGTTGAGCGACTGCCTTCGGCTCTGGTCATGATCCCGGAGACCTGCGATCGAGTCCCACATCGGGCTCCCTGCTCGACAGGAAGCCTGCTTCTCCTTCTCTCACTCCCCCTGCTTGTGTTCCCTCTCTGGCTATGTTTCTGTCAAATAAATAAAATCTAAAAAAATTTAAAAAAGACTGAAGACAAACACCACCTCCACAGACTCCAGTGCTTCTCACACTCCTGTTATTTGATTAATACCTTCACCCATTTCTATATTTGAATGCCTCTCATATCATTACACTCATACTTGTTTACAAGAAAAAAATATACTTCTATAATAATAAACCAGTTATATTTATCATGCATGATAAATAACCATAAAATTAAATACCGTGAAAGTTCTTTTTGTTCTAGGGTGCCTGGGTGGCTCAGTGGGTTAAAGCCTCTGCCTTCGGCTCAGGTCATGATCTCAGGGTTCTGGTATGGAAGACCAAGTTGGGCTCTCTGCTCAGCAGGGAGCCTGCTTCCTCCTCTCTCTCTGCCTGCCTCTCTGCCTACTGATCTCTCTCTGTCAAATAAATAAAAAAAATCTTTCTTAAAAAAAGTTCTTTTGGGAAGCCTGGGTGGCTCAGTTGGTTAAGCAACTGCCTTCGGCTCAGGTCATGATCCCAGAGACCTGGGATCGAGTCCCACATCGGGCTCCCTGCTCGGCAGGAAGCCTGTTTCTCCCTCTCTCACTCCCCCTGCTTGTGTTCCCTCTCTCGCTGTGTTTCTCGCTGTCAAATAAATAAAATCTTTAAAAAAAAAAAAAAAAAAAAAAAAAAAAAAAA
>PITA01023510.1:0-27993 GCA_004023965.1 Spilogale gracilis
TTTTTTTTTCTTTTTTAAAGCTAAGTAATATGAAATCCAATTATTTTAATAAATATTAAAGATTAAATTTTAAGATGAGTCTGGACATTCCCCAAAGTGTGATTTCCTTTGGACATAACACAGCACTTTGCTTTAAAGGGTTGCACAGAAGGATATCAAAACAAAAAAACCTGGATTTGTAGAGCTAGAATTTTCCATGTTAAACAAAGTGAAAGCAGTAGAGAAGGCCAGGACATCCCTCAGTTGTCTTTTAATAGGAAAATAATCTTTGTCACTACTTTTGCAGCCCAATTTGTAAGTCAGCCATGAAATGCTTGGCATCACAGTGTGGCTACTAAATCATCTCTACCTAGACACTCCTGCAGGAGCACCTTAGTCTAAAGCCACCTGGGACTCAATCAATACCAGTCCAGAGACGATCTGGGTGTGAATATAATGTTGGTTTGCTCAGGGAGTACCCACCTATCAGGGCTGTTTGCAGCTTTACCCATGCTTGCCACCTCTGTTTTTCTTATAAAACTCTCTGAAGTATTTTATCATTTATTTATTTTTTGTGTATGTATGTATTTATTATAGTGCATAATTATAATTATTGTCCATACAGAAAATGTGTAGGGAAATAGATAACATTTATGATAGTAAAAAAAATTTTACAAACTCCCTAGGAATTAACTTAGCAAAAACCTGTAGGATTAATCAACAAATCAGTCAGCCGAAAACTAGCAGAAGATAAAAAAGATGACTTGATTGCATGTAATAAAATAAATGACTTTGAATGGGAAACCTTACCATTCTAAACATAAACTTTGGATGCATATTTATGCATACATTATGCAATCCTAGTCAAAATGTACATAGATTTTGAAGAAAGGCGTGTTTTGCAAAATGGTCCTAAATATCGTAATAAAATTTAGATGAATAAAAATAATCAATAAAATTTTGAGCAAGAAGAGGGACATAGCCAAGTATTACAGTATGTTGCTACAATAAATAAAATCACATGGTATAAGAGAAGACAGGTTAATGGAGCAAATATAGAGGGAAAAAAAAATCAATGTTCATTATGCTAGGTCCTTCATGACTTTTTCCATCTAGAAACATATCTTTCAACTCGGGAAAATTTCTTTGAATTGTTTTGTTAATAATTTTAGCTTCATTTTTTTTTTCCTACTCTGTTTGGAAGTGCTTTAATCATGTTGGCTGTTTTGGACTCCTAACTTTTTTTTTTTTAAGATTTTATTTATTTATTTGACAAAGAGAAACACAGCCAGAGAGGGAACACAAGCAGGGGGAATGAGAGAGGGAGAAGCAGACTTCCTGCCAAGCAGTGCCCAATGTGGGACTTGATTCCGGAACTCCAGGATCATGACCTGAGCAGAAGGCAGATGCTTAATGACTGAGGCACCCAGGTGCCCCCTAACTTTCTTTTATATTCCCTTTTATTTTCCTGCTCAGCCTTTCTTCCCCTCTATTTTCTAGGTGATCAATTCAACTTTATTTTTCATACCTTCTGTTAACTTTTGGATATCTGCTTTTCTGCATTTACTTTTAAATAGCTATTATCTCATTTTTCAGTACTCTTCAATGTTTGTAAAAGCATTCTCTTCTTATTTCATAGTTGCAGTATCTTCTTTTGCCTTTCTTCAGATTCAAATTTCTTCTCTTAGATTTGGTTAAGTACCTTAACCAAGTGATCGAATTTAATATCATTAATTGTTCTTATTGGAGGACTGATTTAAATTTAGATGCTCTTCCAACCTGGTGTAATAACACAAAATATCATCATCTATAGAGTAGATGTACTTTCAGGATATACAAGAAATAGGGAAATAAGTTAAATTATATCATGATGAAACAAATACCAATTATAGAATGTTCCATCTATAGGACAGCTGACCTGGACTCCTCAAAATGCTAAATGCCATTAAAAACAAGAGAGAGAGACTGTTCTTTAATAAAGGGTCTGTAGAGACCCAAAAATGAAATGGAATTTATGAAATCTGATTACATAATGGAATAAAATAAAAGCATCAATAAAAATTACTTGTAGGCACATGTTGAAGGTCAGATATACAGAATTATTATTAATATTTTTACACGTGAAAATGACATTATGTAGGGAAAGCTGCTCTTTTCTAGAGATGTATGCTGAATTATTTAGGCGTAAAACTTCATGACTCAGCATTTGAAAGAGAGAGAGGGAGAGAGAGAGAACAAACATGGTAAAATATCCATTGCTATTATTCATTCAACTTTTCTATAGATATGATACCAAGATAAAGTCAAGGAAAGGGATTCTTTTTCGGCAAAGTCTGTTTCTTCTGTTACCTCTTTTTTTCTGTTTTATGTCTTTCATGTTTAGAGGCTTCCACTCATTAGAGGCTTCCCTCCAGTGGCAGGTAAGCCCTGCTTGTCTGTTCCTGTTTAAGAGCAGAAGATTAATGTGCTGATCATGAACTGTGGAGGTGGGTCGGGCTTGCTTACTGTGACTGAACTACTGGGCTGTCTGGGCTGTTTTTTTGTGGATGACCATACTGTAAATATTGTTATGGATTTCCTCATGGGCTGGCCGGATTCTCTACAAGAAAGTTTTTCAGTCTCCTTTCTGAAATGTTTAAGCTCGGGTGCCTGGATGCTAAATAGGAAAAACAAGCCAGGAATGTCAATATGCCCCCAAGACATCTGTCCCCCATCCTCTTTGTGCAGAGACCGTCCAGTTATCCTCTTCAGAGCATAAATCTTAAGTAGGGAAGGGAGAGGGTAGTGGTTGATGGGCTCTAACAGATCAGCACAAGCCTCTGGCTATGGTTCCATCTTTCCTTCTATTAGGAAGTAGCTGTCACTCTCAGTCCCTGTGCCTGTCTGGGATCCCTTTGCCAGCCCACAATTTTGTTTTCTTTCTATTTGCTAAATCAGTTACCACTCATCCATCTGCTTTCAACTTCCAAAAGTTTGTTGCCTCTGCCTCTTTTGCAGCTATTTTTGTTCTTGTAGATTCCTGATGCCTTTTTAAAAACTCTTCACTCTCATCTTGGTGGAATTTGAAGGGTAGGCCAAAGTATGTATGTGTGTATAACCTATCATCAATAACCAAGATTCCCAAGAATATGTACTGAAAAAGAAAAGCATTGAATATAGGTTGCTATGAAAAACAATACATCTTTTTATTTTCCAAAGTTGCATCCAGTAATCCCAGTTGTATAAGTTTAAATTGTATATGCTTAGAAAGAGTATTGGAAGGACCTACATCTAAATTATAGGAATTAAAATTTTCTAGGGTAGGACTTCAAGTGAATTCTTATATTATTTCTGTGACTTATCTCTACTGTTATTTTTCACAGGGACAAATAATATTTGTTATAATGTAGCTACATCAAAACAAATAGCAAATAACCCATATGTTTTGATGGATTTCTTAGTAGACGACCAGAATGCCAGAATTCAGAAATTACTAAGACTATGAAATAGAGTTCGTATAATTTCAAGTAATGTTCCCAATTTTAGTTATAAGTTTGCTGTTCCTGAATGACAAGTCCCTTCCTCATGAGGGAATGTGTATATGGCATGACTGTAGTAGAAAACAAAACTCCTCCATAACTCCGTGCTATTTGCCATTCCCCAGCATGTAAACAATGCAAAGGTCTAGTCTAACCAGGAGAGAAAACTTACCATCCATTCCTTCATGGGCAATGAGCTTTTTGTCTTACAGGACCTACAGCTTCCAAACTGTGGCCGCCAGGTAGATGAAGCAAAAGCAGTGTCAGCTTAAGTCCGTGAGGTGTAGCTAAATCTGATTTTGAATAGATCTCTATCCATAATGATAGAGTTCAGCAATGATATGTTCAGCAACATACTTGGAAGGAGAAACAGAGTCATGAGACCTTTATTTAAAAATGTCAAAGGGCTTGATGGCACCCAGTTCTGCTCTCTGATTGCCAACAGGAGGCTAATCCCAGGGGACACAGAAGTCATGTTTATTTGCCCTTTCACCTGAGCAAAGATGGGCAGATAGGACATAAAGTTTTAAGTATTTCCTACTGTATTTCATTATTTTAAGTCTACATGAATATCTGATAATGATATGGCACTTGGTGAATTTAAATTTCCAAGAGGAAAAGGTGCCGGGAAATTGAGCTTTCAGATAGCTGGGAACATAGACTCTATAGACCTGTGTCAAGAACTACCTTGCTTCCCACCTTATTTCCCTTCAAAGTTAAGGCCAAATGTCCCCCTGGATCTCTGCTTTCAGATAATCTGCCTTGAATGACGGAGTAAAACTGTGACGCAGATTTTTCAACTTACTATCAATTTCCATTTTTCTTATTGATGGCCTATACTTTCTGCTGAAGCTTTTTTTTATTATTTTTTTATTTATTTTTAATTTTATTTATTTATTTATTCATTTGACAGAGAGAAACACAGCCAGAGAGGGAACACAAGCAGGGGGAGTGAGAGAGGGAGAAGCAGGCTTCCCGCCAAGCAGGGAGCGGGATGAGAGGCTCGATCCCGGGTCTCTGGGATCATGACCTGAGCCAAAGGCAGTTGCTTAACCAACTGAGCCACCAGGTGCCCCTCTGCTGAAGCTTTTTAATTAACACCTGACTGCTTCTTGCCCCAGACTTTCTGCAAGGTTGCTAATTTTTTAGTTTCCATTCTCTTATTGTGGCTCCCATTTAGGCTACCATTTTCCAACACTTTGGAAGCCATGCAGATCTATCTATCTGTCTATTTATTTATTTATTTATTTATTTTTAATTTTATTTTTTCCATGTTCCAAAATTCATTGTTTATGTACCACACCCATGCAATATGTGCCCTTCTCAATACCCACCGCCAGGCTCACCCATCCCCCTACTCCCCTCCCCTCTAAAGAGCCCTCAGTTTGTTTCTCAGAGTCCACAGCCTCTCATGGTTCATTTCCCCCTCCAAAATCATGCAGATGTAAATTCATTTCATCTATCTACTTCTCTTTGCTCCCTTCTCTGAATATAATCCTAGAGCTGTGCTGTTTACTGAACCATGGCTAAAAGTGATACTCTTCTAGTGACTTTCTATTCCAGCCCGAAGTCCTAGTTATCTTTGGACATTCCATGTAAAGTCCTTATATATAAACTCAGAAGAAAGAAAGCAAACATTCTTTCCTTTGGGCAAATAAACTGGACCAAATCTTGTACTTGGATTTCCCCTGATTGTAGGTCTTTGAATCATGCAGCTCCTAGGTGGTAGTTTTTATCAACTATTTCTGAGCTCTGTCACAGCTGGGTAGAATGCAAGCCATAAGTTGAACCTATTGTAGAAGCACTCCACGCATATCCTGGAAACCTTAGCTCAATTAAGTTTTCAGATGAGGGGCACCTGGGTGGCACAGTCACTTAGTTTTGGTTGAGGTCATGATCTCAAGGTTGTGGGATTGAGCTTCCTGTAGGTCTCTCTGCTCAGTGCACAGTCTGCTTGAGATTCTCTTTTCCTCTCCCTCTATCCCTCTTGCTTGTGCTCTTTCTCAAGTAAATAAAGAAATCGTAAAAAAAAATAAGTTTTCAAATCAGCTCCTTTCTTGAGTTTTTTCCTTATTCAGGGCCATGTGGGATCAAGACTACAATGACTATAGTTTACCAGGAAAAAACACCTATATTCCCAGCATCCTGTTGAGTTGACCATACAGCTTACCCCCCTTCCCCACCTTACCCAGTTACCTTCAGTCTTAAAAGTGCCCTGATTTGGATAATAAAATATACACTAGGGGTGCCTGGGTGACTCAGTCAAGTGTCTGTCTTTAGTAGACAATTTTGGATCAAGCCCCGTGTCCGGCTCCCTGCTCAAGGGGAGTTGGCTTTTCCCTTTGTCCCTCCCCCTGATGTTCTCTCTCAAATGAATAAAATCTTAAAAAAAAAAAGAAAAAAGTGAAGTATACAAAATACAACAATTGTTATAGAATCTTATTTTCTTTTTTTTAGAACCTTATTTTCATTTCTCCATGTAAATATCCAAAGGCTTTGTCTTTGATCATTGAATTTTAACTCTGATGTATGACTAGTCTTGCTATGCCTTAAGAATAAGAAAGACTCATTATTTGAATAAATCAGAAGCAGGGGGCTCGTGAGTAAGTAACTCTGTTGGTTAATTGCTGGACTCTTGATTTTGGTTCAGGCCATGAATTCAAGGTCGTGAGATCGAGCCCCAAGTAGGGCTCTTCACTGAGTGTGAAGCCTACTTAAGATTCTCTCTTTCCCTCTGCCCCAACTGTACTCACACATGTGGATGCTGTCTCTCTAAAAAAAAAAAAAAAAATCAGAAGCTGAGATTAGCCTTTATGATCTGATCTGGAGGGTTTGGGTTAATTAACCATTCTTTTTAAAAAAATATTTTATTTATTTATTTGATAGAGAGAGCTATCAAACACAAACAGGAAGGAAGCAGGAGGCAGAGGAAGAAGCAGGCTTTCTACTGAGGAGGGAGCCCACCTTGGGACTCAATCCCAGGACTCCTGGATCATGTGCCAAAGGCAGCAGATGCTTAACTGAGTCACCCAGGTGCCCCCTTAATCAACCATCCTGATCAACAAATAATTGTTGATGTTTCTTTCAACATATATTTGAAATATTTCTAACTTTCAAGGTAGTTCTGTGAGTGCTAAAGTATTCTATAAATATAAAATAGACATAGGCACACTAATAAGGGACTAGGACTCAGAACATTACCAAGTATTTATCAAGATAAAATAAATACTCATTGTACTTATGATTAATATCTTTCTGTCAAGAACCCTATAGACATAATCCTAATTCTCACTATAAACGTGCTAAATAAGGAGTGAATAAAAAAAGGGGTCGAGTAACCTAAACAAGTACCCCTAGAACATGATGGAGAGCAGATACATTTAAGTTTTCTTTGACATCAAAGCCAGAGATTTTGATGATTATTAAAAATACTCATTTATAAAAATGTCTCAAATACAGAGATGCAATGGTAAAGAAAATTAATTGTTCAGAAGACCTTTTCACAAAAAGCCACATTCTCCTTTCCCTACCTATTTCTATCCCAGTTCCACTCTAATTCCTAAATCTTTCCATAGTTTTCTCTGTACTAATTTAATCCTGTATGGATATATAGATAGATATGTAGGTTTCTATTGTGTAAATACTCATTTTACATTTTACCAAAATGAAAAGATCTCACAGACTATTTTGTGTACCTTGCTTTTCTCACTCAACAAATTTTATAGAAGTCATTCCAGATCATGTAATATAAGTATGTCGCTTCTAATTTCCATAAAATATTTTGTACATAAATGTGCCAGCATATATCCAGTAATTCCCCTATTGTGGGACATTTGCTTTGTAACCAGTTCTTGACTACTCTAAACAACACTGCTGTAATAATCTTCAAATACAGATATTTGGAAATTATTACTTTTATTTTTATGAAGTAGATTCACAAGAGTGAAAAAGATTGGATCAAAAATACCTGTGTTACTGATATTAATAGATATTTCCAGGTAGTCTTCTAAAGATGCAGTAGCACTTCTTATTTCACCAGTGAATAAGATTATATATGCACATACTTCCTGGAAATATGTCTTACAAATTTCTATGTATATGTTTTGCCAGTATGATATGCACAAAATAATGTAATTATTCCTTCTATTTCTTTTTAAATTTTAGAGCCTTATTCTGTTATATTGTTTTATAACTAAAAACAATGCTTTTAAATTTGTACTCAAATACATATATTGTTTATAATTTAAATTCATTTAATTTCATATAAAAATATATTTAATATAAAATATTTAATAAAAATATATTTAATATAAAACAATATAATTACTCAAGTGTACAAATTGGTCAGTTTGGTAGGTGTATACAGCCATGCATTTACCACAGAAGTGAAGTTCTACCTGGGACCAACTACATAGTTTGTGGGGCCGAGTGTAAAATGTAGGCATCTTTTTCCAAATATTTAAAATTTCAAGATACTGACAGCTGCATGAAACCAGTAGCAGAGCCCTTATGAGCATGAGACTGCACAGGTCACACCCATGAAACTGGACCTGCTCCATCCCCTCCCCCCAAATTCCCTTACTCTCTTTCAGCTAATTTCTGGCAACAGGCGACCACAACTCTACTTTTTGCCCTTGCAGTTTTGACTTTTCTTGAATTTCATAAAAATGTATTCATATAGTATATAGTTTTTTGTGTATAGCTTTGGTTTATTAATTTCCCTTACTGTTTGTCCACTTTCTATTGCATTGATTTCCTTTATGATATTTATCATTTCTTCTACTTCTTTTAAACTCTTTAAAAAGTCCTAAACTCTTTAGGTTTAAAGTTTTTTTTAAAAAAGATTTTATTTATTTATTTGACAGAGAGATCACAGGTAGTCAGAGAGGCAGGCAGAGAGAGAGGGGGAAGCAGGCTCCCCACTGAGCAGAGAGCCTGATGTGGGACTCAATCCCAGGATCCTGAGATCATGACCTGAGCTGAAGGCAGAGGCTTAACCTCCTGGGCCACCCAGGCACCCCTTAGGCTTAAAGTTTTTTATAGCTTCTTAGTGTAGATGGTGAGATCTTTCAGTTTTTGTTTTTCTTATCTTCTAATATAAACATCGGGAGATTTAAATGTCACCGCAAACACTGCTTTAACTGGATTTCACAAAGTTCTATATGATTTGTTTACATTTCCATTTAGTTCAAATATCTAATTTCCTTTATGAAGTCTTCTTCATTTAGAAAATGTGCTTACTGTTTTTTGTTTTTTTTTTTAAAGATTTTGTTTATTTGACAGAGAGAAACACAGCCAGAGAGGGAACACAAGCAGGGGGAGTGAGAGAGGGAGAAGCAGGCTTCCTGCCCTATGTGGGACTTGATCCCAGGTCTCCGGGATCATGACCTGAGCCGAAGGCAGTCACTTAACCAACTGAGCCACCCAGGCGCCCCATGTGCTTACTGTTAAAAACTTTCTACATATTTGTTGATTTTCCAGGCTTCTTTTGTTATTGATTTCTAGTTTTAATTCTTCTAATTTCCATGTACTTAATCCCTTTTAACTTATTGGGACATCTTCTCTGGCCTAGCATTTGTTCTGTATGGGTTGGGTACTTCTTGAAAAGGAACCTGATTTACTGGTTGTTTGATAGATATGAATTAGGACAACTTGATTGATTGCATTGTTCATATCATCTATATCCTTATTGGTTTTCTGTCTACTTGATGTGTCAGTTATGGGGAGAGGAATATTAAAATCTTCACTGATTGTTGTCAGTTTATTTTTTTCAATTCTGTTAGCTTTTGCTTCATAAATTTTGTGCTTTTTGTTTGAAGTACATGCATGTGTAATTGTTATATAATCTGCTATGTTGACTCATATCATTATAAAATGTCCTTTTTTGTCATTAATAATATGCCTTTTCTTGATGTCTATTTTTCAGTGTTAATATTCCGTGTTTAGGTCTTTTGTGCTTTGTGCTTTTATGGCATTTTGTCTATCCTTTTACTTTCAAACTATACTATTTTTGATCTTAAGTGTATTTCTGATAGAAGGTATATAATTAGTCCTTGCTTCTTTAAGTCAGTTGAACAATCTCTTCTTTGATTAGAATATTTAGGCCCTTCACATTTAATATCATTAGTAATGTTATTATAGCTGTATTTCTATTTATGTCTGTCATTTCACTATGTATTTGTCTATATCAAAAATCCTAATTATGTTTATAAAGGTCACAAGATAGAAGATCAATATAAAAACAAGATGCTCAAATCCATAGTAGTCAGAGAAATAAAAATATAAGAAGTGACCTTATGTCTGACAGCTCGATAAGGTTGGGTGATTCTTTTCTGCAAAGAAAATCTTACTAAAACCCAAAAATCTTACTAAAAATGACCGTTGAAGGACACTGGAAAGTAGTCAAAGACAGGCAGCAGTATGACAAGTGTTTACTCACTTTTAAACATTAGCAAAGTACTGTGTATTAGGCAAAAATGTGATTTGTGACCTCCTGCTCTTGGGGTGTTCTCTTCATCCCCAGCTTTCTGAAGGTGGCAGGTTCAGTCTATGACTCATGGCAGTAGAGTTGTTAATGTAAGGGGACAGACTTTTGGAAGCTGAGATAACAGATACTCTGAATTTCTGGCTGGCTCATACATTATGTGGTCATCAGATCCCATGGAGCCAGAAGAAAACCTGAAAGTCTGAGGAATCTTACAAACTTTTCATGTCTTTGAATCGATTTCTTACCAGGCATCAGAGATGGTTACTGTAATAGCTTCAGGTGTCTGAGCTATAAAGTCACAACAAGCAAAGGAAAAAAAAGCAAGAATTAGACATTGAATGTTGCACATAAGACAAATGTTATCCCAATGTCAAAAACAAAACAAAAAACAACAAACCCTCAGAAAAATAAAAAATCCTTAGAGTAAATGCAATATATTATATACCTTAACTTGCCTTCAACCAAAAATTACTAGACATGCAAAAAACAGGGATTTGGGACCCATACATCAGACTTGGAGACACCGCGTTCCTCATAACATTAAGGAAGTAATATCGTCTTCAGTGACTTGGAAGGTAATCATTAAATGTGTGGGTTTTAGTTCTCTTTTGTTCTGTAAATTATTTCTGATTCCTCCCAATATTTTTTGTTTCCTTGCTTAGCTTAGTCTTTCTATTCCATGTTTCTGGCTTTTCTCCAACATCTGGCATTCTTGATCATCCATTTATGTTCCAAGAATGAGGCAATGAAACACTGGCTGTTGACTCTTGAATGGTGATTCTGCTCTTTCAGCACTACCCCACCATCCTATAATCTTTATTTATTGATACCTAAGCTCATTAGAGTCTTTCTGGACTTCAGCTTCATGGTGATGATAATGGTCACTGCTATAGTCTGAATCATTGTGTCTTCCCCAAATTCACATACTGGAATCCTAACACCCAATGATGATATTAGGATGTGAGGCCTCTGGGACGTAATTAGGTGATGAGGACAGAGCACTCATAAATGGAATTTGTGTGCTCATGAAAGAAAGCCCGAGAATGCTCATATGCCCTTCCTTCCATGGGGACCAAGCAAGAAGTCTATAGTATGTAACCCAAAAGAGGGCCTTTACCACATCTGGACTGTGCTGGCACCCTGATCATGGACATTCAGCCTCCAGAACTGTGAGAAATAAATTTCCATTGTTTATAAGCCACCTGGTCTGTGATATTTTCTATAGTAGCTTGAATGGGCTAAGACAGGTAATACTTAAATGATGGGCAGAGATGGGAGTTCTTTTTTGTTTGTTTTCTTTTCAGATGACAGAGGCAGTGTCAAAGACCATGCACTCTAACCTAAAATAGATTATCAGAGACAATTTTTTTCCTCTTGCAAATTTTGGGCAGGTTTATTTTAGAAAGATAAAATTTGGTTTTCTTCTTAGAGATACCCAATTTAATAATTTGTAAGAATAAATGAATTTCATCTGAAAAAGATTACTCTTTAAAAAAAAAAAAGATTTTATTTATTTGACAGAGAAAGCACAGGTAGGCAGAGAGGCAGGCAGAGAGAGAGGAGGAAGCAGGCCTGGATCCCAAGACCCTGAGATCAGGCATGACCTGAGCGGAAGGCAGAGGCTTTAACCCTCTGAGCCACCCAGGTGCCCTGAAAAAGGTTACTCTTTAATGGTCAAGCTAAAACAACATATGGTATTTAGACTATGTATATTTTATCAGTAGTGAAAAAGAAATTACATCTTCCAATATAAAACCAATAATATTTTCTGAAAGTAGCTCTCAACACTTCCTGCAGTATATGCATGTGTGTTTAATATGGTTGCACTTTTAAAAAGGAAGAACTATCTAAGGGAGTGATCCTCCAAAAATGTTTTGCAGAAAAGCAATCCCAGGAGATGATTCTTAAAAGAAAGAGTTACCTAAGCAATTTACTTTGTTTTTCTCTTGGGACTCATAATGCATACTAACACATTCTACTTAGCTGTCAGTAAACAAACTTCTGCCACTTTTAAATTCCTTTCCAAATGGTTTGCCATAATAATCATTTTCAAATGAAAATCCACGAATATGTTTTAGGGCCTTAATATTGAATAGAATTTTATGAAATGTAGATATAAATTCACGCTGTGTCCTAGTAAACTAGAAATCTTTGGAAACACACAGAGAAGGCGCAGTTATTAATTATAGTACATTTTTCCAAACAGAAGTTTTCAAAATTTAGGTTATTTTAGTCAGATCATGTGGAAAAAGATCATCAAAGTCTTCCGCCAAAGCTTTTCGTACTCAGACCCTTAATAACTCAGGTCCTTACTCTCATCCTTGAAAAGAATAGAACTATTTAAGTAATATTTTAAAATCCTCAAAACAATTTCTTGCCAAAATATATAAGAAAATGGACCTTTATTTCTTTAGGAGATAAATATTTTGCTGTCAAAATATATGCCAAAGATTTTGCTGTTTTATTAATATATATATTTTTGTTTAAAAAATGTGTGCTAGGATAAACATGTCTAAAAAGTGATAAAGACAGAAAGTGCTCTAGTGAGATATGTAGCAGTGAACAGGACAGTTGGAAATAGTTCTTGTTAGAATAGATCCTGGCAATTCTAGTGTTAGTATAGGAAGATAGTCTCTGGAGTTGGAAATGGACTTAAAATGAAAATGTCCCTTGATGTTCACACTTTTAAGCAACAATACCAATATTTTCAAAAGGATTCTTACTCAGAATTCTAATTAAAACAGATCAAGGTTGTGCTGAATTGATTAGAGTCAAGTGCCCTCCAGGCTCCTTTGGCTCCTAACAGCTCCTGTTCACCCTAAGTAATGGTATGGTGACTAACATAACACAATAAAAATTTTAAAAAATCATCTAGAGAAAACTTTCAAAACTAGAATTCTGCACGTCTTGGGAAATAGCCCCCAGGAGTCTGGAGGAAAACAGTGAGAATATTTAGTGTAACTTGATCTAATTTCAGAAATCCTCTTCAGTTGAAACCTATCCAGTATTTGGCAACCTACCCTCTTAAGTCATATGATTTTAACTCTTCCTTCTAATTTGCATAGTATGGGTTCGGAAGCTGCCATTCTGGTGGCATCCTCTGGGATGCCTGCCTTTAAATGCCAGATTCTTAGGCCACTGCAGTCAATGGCTCTGTGCTTTTATGATGTCATTGGGGATTATACTTGTGTATCACAAGGACAAAAAGAATGTAACAGCTGTACCATGGACTACCTAGTGTCACCTTCAAGAAATCTTCTCATCTTTCTGCCAGAATGAAGTTTAATCATTCCTCTTTTCTGTTTTATTCTGTTACAACTTATGAGCTCCATTTTTCTTTCATGCTGATGTGTATAAGCAGTTAATATCCCCATTAGTTCTAGGACATTCTTGTTTATTGGACCAGGCCCTCTATTTCTTTTATATCTTTCAGAGCACAGAATAGAAAAATAACAATTCTGATCAACTGATATAGCGTTGCAATTAATCTAGTACCATAAATGGCTCCATTAATAGAAAGAAGATTACATGGGAACCATAGAATTAGAAAGGTTTGAGATCCAAGGAAATCATCTTTTAAATGGAAATGTTCCTGAAAAGGTTCCTCTCAATCTGAAACATCAAATTCTATTCCAAGAGCACTAGAGAATTCAACTCAGTAAGCAACAGTTCCAGGAAATCCTTATGAAAATTAACCAAGCCCCTCTGTTTCATTGTGAATGTTTTATATTCTCATTTATCAGGATTTTGTTAAAGCAAAACCCATCTTTTCACTGCAACCGGAAAGAAATCGGGAAAAAAAAAGGACTAGAAGTGGACTGTTCCTTCTGGTAATAACATAATAAGATTAGAGATTTTCTTCTTCTCGTTTCGTTTTTAATGAGAGCATTTTGATTCTGGACTAAAAGATTCTTCATGACACTAATTGTCTTCTCAGCATGAGAAGATGAATCACTTTCATAAGAGAGTGTGTGTGTGTGTGTGTGTGTGTGTGTGTGTGTGTGTAATCTATTCCTGCTTGTCATGCCATAGTAAAGACTTTAAAATCATAGATAAAGTCTAGAAGCAATTCCAGTAAATAATTAGAAAATGCCCATGTTTACCCTTCAGGGGACAAGTATTTCCAGAGCACCTAGAGATTGTAGATCAAGTTGAATTAAAAATCTGGTATTTTAAAAAATTCTTCCTTGTTTTCAGAGTTTTGTATTTCTAAGATGGAAGTTCTCTCTCCTGCGGGAAATGACAGAGCATTTAAGTTTTATTTCATACATTTTGTACTTTCTGAATGTCTATTCACTCTTGAAGACTCAGTTTTGGTGCTTGCAGGCTTTTTTAATTTTGTAGGCAGATGTGTGCACCTCCATCTCTCAATTACACAGATCTCTGTAAATGCTTTCAACTGGCATTCCCCATCATATTGTAGTAATTTGGCTTTCTCTGAACAACTGAAACAAAGACCACTGAATGGCATGTAAGCAGTTCATCACAGTTGCTAATTGTCAGATACTAAGAAAAATGGCATTTTATCTTTGGACATCCTGTTTTCCTAAGAGCTTGTACATTACATTCCCACTTAATCTGTTTGCCATGTGGTGTCATTAGGAAGAGGGAAAGAGGGCACAGTGGCTTTAAAGCAATAACTAATAATCACTTCTACTTTCTGTGATGCTTACTTTTGAACTGCTATGGATATTTACTGAAGTTCTCTGATAGCACAATTACTCTGGACCTGAATGTTTCACAAGGCTTACCTGTGTTCTGTTTCCTTTCTCTCTAAGGCACTTCTGTTGTTACTATGGTGGGATTTAATGCTTATGATTTAGTATCAATTTCTGATACTGAGTTCTACTTACTCTTGGAGTATAAACTCCAAACACTGCCATGACTGAAACTAACCCATATCTAAATCTGTCAAGCCTCTTATGAAAGCCCTAACTAGAAACAGCTGCTGTTTGTTGAACACTTAGGCTTTTGAAACAAACAAACAAAAAAGGGATAAATGATTTAAAAACCTAATCACTAAAATGTGGTGCTCTTGAGAGTTGAATGTAAGAGGTGGGGTAAATATCTCAGCTGTCAGCTGTTGGGTGCTCCAGAAATCTGATGATGTCTGTCAACTTTGAGAACCACAAAAAGGGCTAAAGAAGGTCATTCACATAAACAATATTTTTCTGGGGTTATATGATTATCATTTTCAAATAAAGATAGTAGACAGCATCCACTGTGTCTGGTAAAAAACACATGGGCCATAATATCTTTATTAAACCAATAATGAAAAAAAAAAGCCAAGATCATAAAAATGTTCAGGTGCCAAGTACCAGTTTAAGAAACAGAATTTGTGTTTTGTAATTACAATTATTTTACCTTAATATGTGGATTCTGAGAACTTTTATAATTCTTTGATAGGCAGGACTTAGATATGAAGGCTGAGGGGAATAAACCCCTCAAACTCAAAAACAAAAACAAAAACACCTCACCCCAGTGGCACTCCTGTAATAACGAGGACATCTGCTACTCAGATCTTGGCCTCTAAAGACCACATTCCAATAAAAGAAATCAGAAATCCTTGGAGGAATGGAAGATTCTAGGGCTGGGGGCATGGAAAATACAAGATATGCCTAGAGATTCTTGTAATGCCAGAAAGTAAGAAAATGCCCAAGCAAAACAAAGCAAAGAAAAATGAATCAAAATAGGGCATATCAAATAGACACAGGAGCCAACTTCAAAGTGTTTCCAGTGGCCCACAATGAAACAGTCTGAGGAACAAAATAAATAATACTAGTATTATATTAAACCTCCCAAACTAAAATAAGTATCCATGAGTCCATACTGATAAAAACAGACAACTGAAGAAATAAATGATGGGCAAGGAAAAAAATCCTTATAGAAGAGTTCCTCTTGAATATGAACTGGACTTAGTGACTCAATTCCAGAGAACAGAATATGGGAGGAACAAACAATAATAATAGTAGTTATAGTGGAGAAACGTGGCTTACACCACCTTAACCAAGCCATCACATTCACATCAAGGGTGATCAGTCAAGGTGGCGTCCTGCACTCTGATTTGGTGCAGTGAGAGGAAAGCTCACCTCTGTGGTTTTCTTATCCCAAATCCTTAACCCCGGTCTAATTATGAGGAAACACCAAGCAAATCCATATTGAGTGTGTTCCACCAAACACTTTATAAGCACTTTTCAAAAGTGCCAAAGTCATACAAGAAAAGACAGAAACTTTCATAGGCGAGACTAGGAAGTTATGTTGATTAAATGCGAAATGGTTTCCTGGATTCTGGCCTGGAACAGAAAAGAGAATCTAGTGGAAAAGTTGGAGAAGCCCAAATTAAGATTCTTTTTAATAGTATTAAAACAATATTAAGATAGAAGTTTTAGGGGCGCCTGGGTGGCTCAGTTGGTTACGCGACTGCCTTCGGCTCAGGTCATGATTCCGGAGACCGGGGATTGATTCCCACATCAGGCTCCCTGCTTGGCAGGAGGCCTGCTTCTCCCTCTCTCACTCCCCCTGCTTGTGTTCCCTCTCTGGCTGTGTTTCTCTCTGTTAAATAAATAAAATCTTTTTTTTTTTTTAAAAAGAAGTTTTAGCAAATATATTATGGTTAAATAAGATGTTAACATTAGGGGAATCTGGGAAGGGCATATAGGATGTCTCTGTATTATCTTCTAACTTTCTGTTAATCTAAAAATTATTCTGAAGTAAAAAATTAAAAACAACCTTAAGATACTACTCTTATGAAGATTATATTATAATTCCTATGTTAGAATAGGTGCTTTCCCTATGAAGTGGGAAGCATTTGCTTTCTCCAGTAACTTTTATTCTTACCCTCCCAATATACCAGTGGACACATATTCCAAGGGCAAGATTGATGTTTATGGTCCTAAAAAGATTAACAAATGTAAATAGTTCCCCAAAGACTGAACCAATAACCAAAGCTGATAGTTCTCAGCTCTTACTGTGGTTCAAGCACCTACAGTGCTTAAAAAAATTCAGAGACTGGGGCCACATCCTCAGATATTCAGATTCCATTGTTCTGAGGTGCATCAGTATTATTTTAAGATCTTCATAGGGGATTTTATTTTGTAGTCAGGTTTGAGAGTCACTGTATCTAGTCGATTGAGGCTTGTAGAAATTGGGTTTCCAAAAAGATAAGTGGGAAAAAAAAAAAATCAGGATACTACATGTTATCTTAGTTAGACCCCTGAAAGAGCCATTGGTTAATTTCAAGGGGGAAAAAGCCAAATATGATTATTCTACTAAAAGACAAATTACGTATATATCACAATAACAGGATAGGTATGTGAAGGAACAGGACTATCAGGATTGCATATAGAACTGTCCTCATAAATTGATGCTTATTTTTATACTTGAATGAAATACAAAGAAAGGGGAAGAAGTGAGTCAAAGTGCGGTGGAGGAGATGCATGAAAATGAGAATCCATCAGTATTTTGCCCAAGGCTCCCCTATTAGCCTTATCCAGTCAGGGTAGCTGTCTTTCCTTTATGGCTGGTATCCATTCAGATTAGCATTCAAAGACTGCATTGTTATTGGTAAGTGACTTTCACAGCTTATTAGCCACTATGCATACTAATTCAGAGTGATGGAGAAGTGTTAATGTCAGAAAGAATTTGCACTTGAGTTTTTGCCATTTCCAGCTAACTTCATGTGCCTCTGAAGATCAGTGACTAGGCCGAGAGAGAAGAGGGCAGGGCTGGGGAAGGGGGAAGGAAGGGAAAGAGGGTGGGAGTGGAACGGAGAGAGAGAAGTGATCTAGTTTTGGCGGGAGAGGAGGTTAGAACAGAAATCTACTACGCAAACTTCTATATTCCTAAACACATGCAAGTCAGCTCTAATGAATTTTTTTTTTAATAGAAAGGCAACTTCACTTTCCCTGTATTTTATAATCCAGAGTTTATTCATTTTCTTATTAACAGGGATTGGGAATCCTTACAGCTCAAAAAGTACTTTGGTTTTAACCCATGACTTGATCCTAGAGTTTGATGACAAGGCAGTATTTTTAAAACACGTTTAGATGGGCTGCATTGTGTGTGTTTCATAGTTATCCCACCAATGTTTCCTACCTTCTATGTGCCAGACCCTATTCTTAATTTAGGGGGTTCGATAATGTGCTGAATAGACAGATTGTTTGTTGTCGTGGATTCTGACAATCAATAGATATTTACATTTACATTTATAACCAAAATCAAATAAAACTGGAACATTCAGTTCACACAATGATTATCAGTAATTTCAGAGATACCGTCTAAATGTTTTGCTCCAGGATTACTGTTTCAAATGATTGCTTTCTATACAAAGACTTTCTTACAGAATACTCATTCATTTACTCATTTGTTTATTCATTCATTTCTTCATGGAGTCCATGTGTTCATCAGATACTTACAGAGCTTCTACCAGAGGAATACAAGCTTCATTGTTTTCATTCATTCATTTCCCTGTACATGTCACAGCACGCTACATATTGTGTGTGAGGTGCTGAGTAGTTGTGAAGAGATCAAACATTTACTACATACTGGGTTAACAAATATGAAGACAGGGCCCCAGCTGTTTGGGCTTCTTGCCTTAGTTAACTTTCGTTTGTTTCTGTCTCTTCTCCCCCATGGGTATTTATATTTCCCTCCAATTACTGTTTTTTTATCCTCGAGTACTCCTCTAAGAAATTCTCCCAAATCCTGTGAATGGTAAAACTCATTGAGATTATTTTAGTGGGAATTTAAAAAATAAACTATAGTCTCCTGTTACAAGTTGAATTACCTATTATGGTATGTTTTGATTTGTTTAGTATTGATTTTTGTGAGATTCTATTGAGAAATCATGTTCAGTCTGGGTTCAAACTAATATGTCTTACATGTATGCTCATAAAGGAGATATGAGAAGCCTTCTGCTATAAGAAGTTACCATTTTCATGACTAGATTTTTCAGAACTTAAAGGTAAGGAGTAATGTCTTTGGCCTTTGATCCAGAGGTAAAGGGAAGCAGGCACTTAACTTAATTTTAAAACACAGCATCATCGTCCCGATTTTGTTCCTTAAGGAGTACAGCTATTTACAATTAATTTTTAATCATAGCTGAAGAGTTTACTGTGAGACTCTAATGCTTGAAACCCAGGGTTATCCCATTAAAGCTGAGGGCATTTTTTTTTTTTTTTTTAAAACCGGAGCAGAATTTGCATCCAGAGAACACCAAAATCCATAGGAAAAGTTCTCCTTTACAAGTCATATAGGCTCCATCCACATTTGGAACAGGTGTTCAGAGTGAGGAGGACAGAAGGAACTAGGTACGAGCATTATTTCCATCTTTCATGGTAGAACTTTGAGGGAGGCATTTAATAGCGCAGCTACTTCTCTGAAATAAACTTCAGAATAACGTCATAGTGCCTTTGAGGGGCAAAGACATACAGAAAGGTGTGGAGGCTTATGTATCATTAAATACAAGCGTAACCAAAATATTTATGTTTGAGTATGTAATTTTCTTTTTAGGGGCTTATGCTTCTAAATTCTCAGTGAACACTGAGCGTGTGAGGTTATTTTACACTAAAGTGCATGCTGTGTTCTTCACAAGAGCGGTAGAGAGGATTCTGACATGCCTGATGTATCTCAGACTCCACCGCATCTCTGTCTGCCGAGGTGAGTGTCTCTGAGCAGTTAGTGCACGCAGGCGATGTCTCTGAAATGTTCTTCGTTGGTATGCTTGACCACCCTCACTTCTAGGCAGAGAAGAAGGACCTCTGAGAAGGCCACTAGGTACAGTCCCTTGATTCAGAGCTTACATTCCGAAGTGCCTTTTCTGTGGAGTCGTTCATTCATATAGTGAATGATCTTGTAGAGACTGCATATCATAGGAAAGAGAGATCAACCCTAAGGCTATCTCGTGATCCCCCTTGTTTCCTCCCAGGAATGCTGTTAAAATGGTCCAGAATTGTGGTCTTATTTTCTGAAAGATTCAGGGAAAATGATAACCTATCATTTATTTATACCCGGATCATATGGTCTTGAAATAGTTATGGGATTTTCCATTCTGAAAAGAGAAACATTTTTGTTGGCCAGTGATTCCTCACTATTTTAACCCTGTGTTCATTCCTTTGCTTCCGTCCTTAATTTATCCTTCCCTTCATTCATTTCTTTCCAGGACTGAATAAATGCATTTATCAATTCTTTCTCTCCCCTATTTCTACTTTCCTCCTTCTATCTTTCATTTTCGTGCAAAAAGGAGAGAAATGGAAAGAGAATGGCAGCTTTGATCCTTCATAAACTTTATGGGGCTCATCTCTGTCTCCCACAAGACTTGCCTCTGCTTCTTGTGTGTATCTGTGAGACAGGAGCCCTTATAATAAATTCTCCATCACTTAAGCTAGGTTGAGGGGGAAAATAAATAATAACCTATTACTAAGATGATATTTCATTCTGCACCCTGCTCCTGGTTGCTCATGCCACCAATGTGAACCACTTGCCATTTCATGGAAACTCCTCTGGGCTGTAATGGGATAGTATCCCTTTTTAGGGATGCATTGGGATTGATTTCACTACAGTGTTTTGTATGATTTAAAATTTTAAATATGAAAATATGTTCCCAAGAATCACAAGGGAAATACTACAAGGAGCAAAGAAAATAAAATGCAATCACAATTCAACCACTCAGTGCCCCATCATTAATATGTTGGTAAATTTCCACACCCATAGTTGTTTGTTTCATTGATTGTTTTAGTCCCTACAAGTAATATATTTTCTGTCTTTAAATATTTAAACTAAGAGCCTTACAGTCCCCATTAAGCCACTCCCAATCCTGATTTTTCGGTCATCAGAATGAGGCTGTTTTGTTGTGTAATCTTCCAGAATAATTCCCATACACTTAGGTACATATACAGGTGCTAGTGCATACTGTAAAATATCATTTTGTCTAGTGTATGTAACATATTTGTAAATGTGTTTTATTCTGTGCATATTATTTTACAACTTCCACATATTTATTTTGTTCATTTCTTTAAATTCTCATATAACAATACATACTTATATTTACATAGTAAATGTTGCCTTCCCTATTATTATTTATATTTTAGCAGTTTTCTCAATTACAAGTAACACAGCAATACAGT
Source organism: Spilogale gracilis (assembly GCA_004023965.1). Taxonomy (NCBI): domain Eukaryota; kingdom Metazoa; phylum Chordata; class Mammalia; order Carnivora; family Mephitidae; genus Spilogale; species Spilogale gracilis. The sequence continues at coordinate 21,108 of PITA01023510.1, forward strand.
TTCTTGCCTCTGCATGCAAATATACAGGTAGTTTGTCTCAGACTGTACTTAGAAGTAGGTTGTAAGATAGATACATTTTACTTTTAATTACCACTGTGAAGGTGTTGTCTTAAGTAGCTACAGTTTACATTTCCCAGCAGGGAATCAGTGGAACAATTTCCTTATTTCCCCTCAACACTTTAGATTTTGAGCTTTTACCAATATGCAAAAAATGATAGAATGTTGTATTTTAATTTTCCTGATTATTATGGAAGTTGAATGCCTTTTCATAAGTTTCTTAGTCACTCTATTTATTTTTATACTGGGCCAAGTTTTCTACTTAATCTCTTGTGTTTTTCTAAATGATTACTAAGCTCTTTAAAGACTGGAGTCTGGGGCGCCTGGGTGGCTCAGTTGTTAAGCGTCTGCCTTCGGCTCAGATCATGATCCCAGAGTCCCTGGAAGGAGCCTGCATCAGGCTCCCTGCTCCACGGGAAGCCTGCTTCTCCCTCTCTCACTCCCCCTGCTTATGTTCCCTCTCGAGATGTGTTTCTCTCTGTTAAATAAATGAATAAAATCTTAAAAAAAAATCCTAAATACTCTGGATTCTGGTCCTTGGTGTTTATATATGTTGCAAATATGTTCTTCCAAACCAGGCGGTCTCAGCTTCTCTTTTGTGGGGCTTGCCTTCTCGTCGTTCTGCTTTTGTGCTTAGCACTTGTTTTAAAAGTCTTTTACTGCCCCAGTATCATAAGGATAGTCTACATTTTTTTCTACCAAAATTTTATATTTTTTTATTATATAAATGTGTACATTGGGGTTTTTTATATGATGGAAGGAACCATTTTTTTTTTTACCAAACCTCACAAAATTACTTCTTGAGTAATCTGTCCTTTCACTTACAATGTGATACACTTTTACTATCATTTTATGTTACGTATATATGGATCTGTTTCTGAATTCTCAACTGAACTCTTTTCTTATACATGTACCACAATGTTTTAATCGCTCCTTTATATAATAAGTGTTGCTATTAGGTAAAGCATGTGTGCCAGTTACTCATCAATCTAAATCCTGTTCCTACAAACCCTGAAAACTAAATTTCCAAGTCCCTCTTGGAGTTTGATTTTGGACACATAAACTACTTTGAGTCAATGGAATGTGGAGATTGTAACAAAATCTCAGAGTGATTCTTCTGCATTAGGATTTGAGGAATACTGGTGTACCCTCTTTCAGATCTGTCTGGAAATTCTTTTGCCAGATCCTTGACTCTCTCTTACTGTCTGCCATCCTTATGACAGAAGTTTTATGATTCTGAATGGTGACATGACAGATTAGAAAGATTTGCATACTTGAGTCCCTATTTGGAAATGAGCTGACCAAGGGAAGCATCCAACCTACATTTGCTGTCTTAAGCTACTGAGATTTATGGCAATCATTGTCACAAAAACAGGGATTTGTACCTTGGAGTGCAGGCATAAAATATGCCTGAGAAATATTAAGCAATCAATACTTGTTGGTTATTATTATTTTTTAAAGTGCATTCAGAGTTGCAAGTTGTTTGTGATTTCCAGGAGGAAAAATGCTGAACTCTTTCTTGCCTTAAGAATTTCAGAATTAAATTATTTTAAAATTAGTTGTACTGAGGCTCCACAACATTTCCTCTTTCTCCCTTACTGTTATCCCTGTCCCCACCAAAGGACCAAGGAAACCACTAATCAACATCCTATAAATGTATTTTGTCTTTTGGATTATTTCAAATAAATGAAAACAATTTCAACTCTTTTATGGATAGCTTTTTTAACTGAGCATAATGTTTTCAGACTCATCTAATTATATACATATTGGTAATTTGTTCCTTTTTTTTTTTTTTTTTTTTTTTTTTTTTTTTTTTTTTTTTTTTTTTTTGGTTCGAGTATTATCCATAGTTGGATATACTACAAATGGCTTATTGTTTACCTGTCTGGAAAAGTTTGGGTTGCTTCCATTTGGGCTACTATTATTAAAGATGCTCTGAGGGCACCTGGATAGTTCAGTTGGCTAAGCAACTGCCTTCAGCTCAGGTTATGATCCTGGAGTCTGGGGAACGAGTCCTGCACTGGGCTCCTGGCTCCACGGGGAGTCTACTTCTCCCTCTGACCTTCTCCCCGCTCATGCTATCTCTCTCTCTCTCACTCTTTTCCTCTCTCTCCCTCTCTCTCTCAAATAAATAAATAAAATCTTAAAAAAAGATGCTGTGAATATTTGGGTATAAGAAGATATGCTTTGATTTAACTTGTGTAAGTATCTAGGAGTAGCATTCTTGGATTGTATGGTAAGTGTATGCTCTACTTTGAAAGAATCTGCCACTCTCTTTTCCATAATGGCTATAACATTTTGCATTGCCACCAGCAATTTCTGAGTTTTGAGAGCCACACTTCTTCAAGACTTTGTCAGTCTTTTTAAGTAAGACAATTCTGTGTGTGTATCCTGTTTTGTTAAGGTTGTAACTTGAATTTGTATAATCAGTAAAAGTTATAAGCTTCTCTTGTGTGTTAGCTATTTGTATCTTTTTTAGCGAAGCATCTGTGCAAGTCTTTGTCCAAATTTTTGTTATTAAGTATATATATTCTTCTTATTGAGTTGTGAAAATTACATATCCTGGATACAAATCAGATCAAACTATTATGGACATTGTCTCCCAGTCTGTGGCTTCAGCTCCATTTCTTAACAATGCTTTTGGAAATTCAAGAGTTTTAATTTTGTTGAAGTCTAATATTAATGATTTGTGCCTTTGACTTAATGCTTGTTCATCTCAAGGTAGCAAAGATTTCCTTACTATGATCAGTCTAGAAATGTCCTGGCTTCAGATTGCATGTGCATGTGCACGATCTGTTCGGGCATTTCCTTTATATGGGGTATATGTTCCATGATGCTTTTTCTTTTAAGAATTTATTAATTTAACAGATAAAGAGCACAAGTAGGCAGACTGTCAGAGAGAGGGAGAAGCAGGCCTTCCGTTGAGCAGGGACCCCAATGCGAGGCTCGATCCCTGGACTCTGGGATCAGGACAGAACCAAAGGCAGACGCTTAACCAACTGAGCCACCCAGGTGCCCTGTCACATAATGTTCTAATGACATTTTTGCCTTATGGATATTCAACAAATCATGTTGAAAAGACAGTTTTCCCCATTGTAAACTTTATGTGAAATCAGCTAAAATAATATGAAAGAGTTTACTCTTGAGATATCAATTCTCCTTTATTGATCTATAGATTATTCTAGTTTTATTGTAAATCTTGAACTCAGGCACTATAAGTTCTCCAACTTCATTCTTTTTAGAATTTTTTTTTACCTATCCTTTGTCCTTTGAATTTACATATAAATATTGCAATAATTTTTATCAACTTCTATACAAATTCTGAGTTTTAAAATTGAAATTGTGTTAAATTATGGTTCACTTCCACATGTTCACAATCCTCTAAAATTCTGGAAAATTGTTAGATCCATAGGTTTGCTTGTTCTCATATTCAGTCCCTTCGGTAATATTACAGGTGTTGTGTTGTTTGTGTTTTTTCATCAGGAAGCACATACACATACAATCTCGTTCTGTTTCTATGGCCACAGCAGCTGATCCAATAATCCATTGGGGTTGGAAAATAGTGATACTGAAGTTTAATAATTGGTTTTATTTCCTAATTAAAATACTTTATAAAAGATGTTTACTCTATTTGATTATAAAATATTCATACCAGGAAAGCAAAATAAATACTTTGTTTTGCTTTATTTCAGTTTCAAGTTAATGAATTGGTTCCCCATTATCCTCTAAATGTAATCAGATTTTTAAAATTGTGTTATTTATTAATTCATGTACTTCAAATATATTTGGTGGTTTTGGGGTCACCTGGGTGGCTCAGTTGGTTAAGCGACTGCCTTTGGCTCAGGTCATGATCGAGTCCCCCATCTGGCTCCCTGCTCGGCGGGAAGCCTGCTTCTCCCTCTCTCACTCCCCCTGCTTGTGTTTCCTCTCTGGCTGTGTTTCTCTCTGTCAAATAAATAAAATCTTTATATATATATATATATATATGATGGGTTTTAATAAATGGATTTTTTATCGTTTTTGAAAAACTAATACCATCCTTGGGTATTTATTTTATACATTGCATTTCACAACGTGAATTGTTAAGATGACCTACCCTGAAAGCAGTAACTGTCAGAAATTTCCAGTTATACACATAGTCACTGAATCCACTGATTAAAAACATATGGTGGTAAGGGGTGCATGTTAGTGAACCAAATGCCATAAATTACATTCCTGGCGAGAATGCATTATACCTCATAAGATGGATGCGAGGTTCATTTTTGTTCTCTTTGTTAAAATGCTTCAGAAAGAAAGTGGTCTAGATACTTCCAGGTGGCAAATGCCTTGTGGAATTTTTAATGCTAAATGTAAAGGCACACTTTTAGGTTGGTTTCACCTCAAATTTTATGGATTAAAGAGACCAAAAAGCAAACAAACAAACAAACCCTGCTTGTTATTTTGAGATTGTGGATACAGGACTCTTCTTTACCATTGTATTTATGTTTATAAGCCAAGTCATGGATGCTGGGAAATGCCTATATTTCAAATGATTGCAGATATTTTCTGCCAAGAGAGCAAAAGGAGAAAGGAACACTGTGTTGATAAGAGTCAATGATACTGCACTGTAAATAATGATAACAAAAGTCTTCCCTGGTAATCGACTTTAGACCTTCAGACTAGGTGGAACTTCTGGTACTAGAAAATTCACACTTTAGTTTTTCAAAGTTCTGCACTGTTAAGCCAGTTCTTCTGAAGGAAGTTCCAGTGCTGGATGGCACGATTCGGATGCCAGATATCCTCTGTGGAGCCATGATTGTTATTTCACAACTTCCTAGGTTGGGGGTCACACATTTTTATAAGCTAAACAAATGAACAGAAGTAGAGAAAATGGAATACATTAGTATGTCTAGAGATGAAGATTATTTTGTACACAGAACACTTCTAATGTCTTAAACATTTCCATAAGTCATTGTTAATTTTGAATATCTTTCTAGAATTTCATTGACTTAACCTGTTGCTCTTATGTATAGATATTACTCATTTCATCCATCCAATTCACCCTTGCCTAATTATCATTTCAAATCCATACCTATTCATATTTTAATAGTTTTGAAAGCAAAGTTTTTCTATTTCTGTACCTATGTTTGTATGTGTGGTTTTGTGTGTGCGTGCGTGTGTGTGTGTGTGTGTGTGCGTTAACCTCTTGGTATTTATACATATATTCGCTTGTATGTGGGAGTTAAAATGAGTGTCCATCTGTCTAGAGTCTAATCATGTATATATATATGTATATATATATGCCTGCAAATGTATTTTCTATTGTATTTGACTATGAATGCACATATATATATATTTTAAAGATTTTATTTTTATTTATGACAGGGAACAATTGGAGGAGAGGAAACACAAGCACAAGGGAGCTGGAGAGGGAGATATGGAGCTCAATCCCAGAACACTGTGATCACGACCTAACATCTGAGCCACCAGGTGCCCCTATATTTTATGTGGGTATATACATATATATACTGAATAAAATCAATATAGCCCTTGCTCCATATCTAATATTAGTGGTCCATGCATAGATCTCTAACTTTATTGGTATTATTTTTGCTTATAATTTATATATAATTATATATAATATATAATTATAATATATATATTAAAATAACTTATTATTTTTACTTAATAATGAACACTTAAGCATACACTATCCAAATTAAGAACTAAAATATTATCAGTAACATATATACCTCTGTACTCCTCCCCTGACACATCTTTTTGTACAACCTTCAACCAGATATTGAGTTTATGACCTTTTACACTTTTTAGTTTATTCCTTTTTTCCCCAAATTTTATTTAAATTCCAGTTAGTTAACATACAGTTAGACTTTTTTTACATCATAATTTATAGAGAGGATTTTATTGCTAGTTTTGGAACTTGACATAAAGAATCTCATCTTATATGTTTTTTCTAAGGCTTATCTTCTTCACTCAGCATTATATAATTAAAATTTATCTGTGTCATATGTAGATGGAGTTTCTTCGTTCTCAATCCTGCATAATATTTGAGTGGGTGACTGTATCAAACTTACTCATTTTTTCTCAGTGGGCATTTCCGTTTTCCCAGGCTTTTTCTGTTATGTACGGGGCAAATATGCATTCTCGTACAGCTATGCTAATGTTCAGTCAGGCAGATAGGAATGAGAGAAATGCCAGGTCACAGTGAATGTTCCCTTTAAAACGGAAAATTTGTACTTAATTTCCTATGAAAACAGTAGCATGCAATAACACTTTTATTTCTTCCCTTCCAATCTTGATGCCCTTAATTTATTTTATTGATCTTATTCCAATCTCAGACTTCTAATACAGTGTTAAATAGAAGCAGTGAAGTTAGGAATCCCTTTCTTGTTCTTAAATCTAGGAGGAACAATTCCAGTATTTCCCCATAATTGTGCATATTGTAGGGGGCTTTGTTGTTATCAAGTTAAATTAGTTTCCTTCTGTTTTTAGCTTATTGAATGAGTCTTTAATTTTATCACATTTTTTTTTCTGTATCGAGATGAGCTTATGGCTTTTTCTACAATCTGTTAATGCAGTGAATTGCATTTATACATTTTCTTATGTTAAAAGTATTGTCACATCCCTGGGCTGCATATAACTTTTTTGGGTGCACTTTTTTTTTTACTTTAAATTTATTTTATTTTTTCAGTGTTCTAAGATTCATTGTTTATGTCCCACACCTAGTGCTCCATGCAATACGTGCCCTCAGTATCCATCACCAGGCTCTCCCATCCCCCACCCCCCTCCCTCCAAGTCCCTCAGTTTGCTTCTGTATTCAAAGTCTCTC